>PVJI01031914.1:0-12720 GCA_004026765.1 Micronycteris hirsuta
TATGAGTTGCAACTCTCAGGACCAAGTTAAATGAGACTCCTACTCAAAAAGTTCTTTTGTTATAAGACAGCACGGTGAGTGCCTAACCCAAAGATAAACAGAGAAACAATGTAACTTTAATGTCCATCCTCCAGAGAGCTCAAAATGCTTTACAAATAACTTTTAGGTGTTGAAAGCTCCAGTCCCCTAGTAAAATCTGCAGGGGGGTGGGGGGGTGGGACTGGAGTCTACAGGGGAAAAATAAAAGCAGCAAATAACTGGAGTAGGAGCCACAGGGGCGCGCAGGGGGCGCTGCTCCTGCCGGCCGGGCTCAGGACTGTGACGCCCACGGGGGCGCGCCCTGGTAGCCAGCCTGGCTGCTGGCTGCATGGTGGGCGCCGGGGAGTTTTCCACGGTGGCTGCAGCCAAGGAAAGGGGGGCTGAGCGCCCGGGCAGCGGGCAGAGGCGTGCCTCGGGAATAGAAAGCACCGGCCCGGCTGCACTGGGGAAGGGGAGTGGTGCACTTCGGAGCAGCACTCGGGGGAATGATAGGCTCTCGGAGCACGACCGGCTGCCCTTTTTCCCCTCCTGGCAGCACGGTTGCTGATAAGGCTCATGATTGCTAGCCCCCCTCCTGGGGTTCAGAGCTTCCAGGGTCCTTTGGGCAGGCCCCTGGGCTCCGTTAGCCAAACCTGCCTGAGTGTTCATCTTAGATAAGGGACCATATGAGAGTCCCGCCGTCTTGGAACTGGGCGAAGTGCAAAGTAAAAGCAGTTATGTAGACAAAGGAAGCTGAATATAGCTAAATAGCAGACAGAAAAAGAATAAGAAAGAAGTTCTTTATATATTATAGTTTTGCTCAACTGCTCAGTGTGCTAAAATTAACTGCCATAAATCAGCCCCGGTGGCCTTGCTTCGGCCTGGGAAATCAGCCAAGCTTAGCTCACTTTGGCCTCCCTGATGGCATCCAGAGTAATAACAGACCTGTTTTTATTTGAGAAATTGCACAGGAAATTAGTAAATTTTAAAAATCAAGTGAAGATTCCACATGGCATAAAGACCTCAGGCCTCTAGGAAGATAAAAAAGAGGAATCACACCTTAAAGAAAATTAGAGCCAAACTGTGTCAAGGAACTCATCTTCATTAGGATCAAGCTTTGTCCATTGCCCTGCTTCAGATGGAGGTAGCTCCTCAGAGTGGGATTCAGTTGAGCCTCTATAAATTGTATACAGGTGGCCATATCAGGTCACAATTAGAATAGAAAATATATGTATATAAAACTAAAAAGTAAAAGAAAATGCACAACATTTGAGTCAGACTTTAGCTGTAATAAATAATATTGCTTGTATTGGAGACTTCTCTCCCACAGGTTTTCTGCATTTCTTTGGGCCTTACAGACTAGATGCTACTCAAGTTAAGATGACATTTCCAGAAAGCACTAAAGGGTTTTCAAGGTCTAAGCTTCAGAAAGCTGCACGGCGTCCCTGTGAATCTAGGGACTTTTAGTAGAAGATGCTTGTAGTGCTAGGGACTTTTGGCTTCCACATACTGAGTTTAAGTACTGAGCTTATAGTCCTTCCCAGTATAGGAAAGGAACAGGAATTAAAAGTAAATTATAATTAAATCTAGATGAATAAAACTAAGTAAAAGAAATTGTAAAAGTTTTAAACCTAAAGGAAAGGAAGCCTCAACTACTCTTTTCTGTTTTCATGGGAATGTAGATTCAATTTGCTTTGGTTTCTGATCAGAAATCCTCTGTATCTGAAGACCTGTTAAAAGGTCAGCTGAAGACCTAAAGAAGGTCAACCTGTAACCGGTTAGAGAGAATGCCTTTGCTGCTCGGGACCCAGGAAGGGTCATATAGGGCTGATAAGTGGCTCAGCCTAAGGCAAAAAAAAAAAAAAAAAGCATTTCTCTGCCATTGAGACCGGGCCTGAAAGGAGCATATCTCTGCGGAAGCACAGTGGACGCACTAGTGCAAGAGAATACCTCTACCTGTGTATTATTCTTGTAGAACTCTGTCTGTATTTAGAATTTTACTCTGTATCTGCTCTGAAAGGAAAATTGAGAATTCCAAAAAGATTTAAACTTCATACTCCGTAGGAAAGTGAACAAGGAAAAGGATTTTCCTTTGCACTTTGTACTTTTTTCTCCTTACCTGAACTCTCCAGAATTTGGCATTCTGAAGGAATAAGTAAAGACATAAGGTTTCTTTGCATAGGACCATTAAGACCAACCATTAATAAAGGTTTTATTAACCAAGACTTTAACTGGAATGTCACGCTTAAAGGAGGCATGTCTGGGTTCTGGTCGTCACCAGAAATCCCTGAGGAACTGGGATTGACTTGCGAGGCTAGCAAGAGCCCACAAGAAAAGCCTGGTGCTTTAGTGTGTGGTTCGTGGCAGTCTTTCCAGGGAAGGAATGAAGGTTGCTTTCCTGAAAGATAGCTGAAAAAGAACCTGTAGGCACCATAAAAGCCTCAAGGATTTGAGTAAAGTAACTGGTACAGGCGAAGCCAGGTGGCAGATGTGTAGCTCTGCTTCTGTGCCCAGAGGGGCAAACTGGGAAGTCAATCTAAAGGTTCCCGGTGCAAGTTCCAGTAAAGCGGACTTAAAGATCATAGGTGATCCAGGCTGCTCTGGGTGTGTTTATGCAAACAAACAGTCAAAATTAAAAAGCTGGACTCAAGGTAGTCCCTTTAAGAACAATAAGGGTAATCTTAAGGAGAAAATTGTAGTTCAAGGAAAATCACAATGCTCAGTACAGGACATTAGAATAGCTCAGCTAACTGTCTTAAAAGTTTGTTTTTCATTTGAAAGTTGAAACTGGGTTTGTAATATCACGAGAAATGTTCAATTTACAGGCACGAAGAACCTGTCAAATTGCCATGTTAAATGTCATTGCAAAAAGAATCTTGCAACTGAATATCTTCCCAAAAGACAGTCTCATGGGCACAGAGACTGGTTTAGGGATTATTATGTGAATTAACCTGTGTGTTCTTCTGTTTTCATAGGGCGTATGCCTATAGCCTCATTACCTGAGTAAGTAGGCACAACATGGGGCTCATTTAAGGAGCACACCTTCACAGCCCCCTGAGATCCGACAGTTTGACTGAACTTAGTAGTTAAGTTAGCAAAGAGTTCAGGCTGTCTGTAGATGTCAATTTAGAGCTGACTTTCCCTTTTTCTGTCCTAATGGCTTGGACAGAAAGGGCCCAGATATCTGAAAGGAGGGAAATCCTAATATATTTCCCTCTGCCTGACTTAAATATAGTAGGCCACAAGGGTTTTAAATAGGTGTAGCATACCGTATATACCTTCTTCCAGATAAGCCATTCTTTACCTAAGTCCCTGTCTCCGACATGTAGTAGTTATAATTTAACTGTGCTTCCAACTCTCTTGCCAAGTCTGTCATCTCCAGAATACAACAAGGATGCCAGCTGTCCAGTAATGCCAGCCTTCGGACACCGAGCCTGCAACTTCCTGATGACAGACGCCTGACCTGGATTCTGTAAGGTCCTTCCCCTTACAGGAAGGACTCCCCTCACCCTGCACCCGCCTTTCAGGGCACCCCTGACCCTTGGGTAGGTAGGACAACATCCATGTCCAGCCGGAAGTAGTTACAAGAAGATGAGACCTTCGTCCATTGTCCTTTATAAGATCATAAAGGGGTTAAATCTGAAAGGAGGAATTATAACGGGGTGCAGCCAAGGGAGGAAGCCCGAACAAAAAAATTGCAATAGGGTCCAGGACTCAAGGTATCCAGGAAATATTAGAAATATATACATAGAGTGTCCTCACCCCCACAAGCCTGAAGTGAGGGGGAAATAGGACACAGGGCAGGGCCATTCAGAGCTGTTTTATATAGCAGCAGCAGCTCTGCAGCTAACCTCTAGCATAGTCATTTGACATATCTATGAAAAATAGCTATAGCCATACTTTAAGCCAGGGGAATAAAGTAACAATTGGCCAGCTTTCGTTTCTCAGGTGGTACAGGATCTAACAAGACTGCTGAACATAAAGTAAAACTGCATACTGCATACCGGCCCCAGACTTCAGGAAAAGTAGAAAGAATAAATAGGACTTTGAAAAATAGGAAGGCTCTGTCAAAAGACGGACTCTGCCCTGGACGGACCTGCTGCCAGTGGCCCTGCTTCGATTGCAGACATTGCCCCTTAGACCCATCCCTCTCGGGTAGAGGCGGCTGCCAAACCAGACCCAACACAGGAACAAGCTTCGTGAGTTCCAGCACTGCACCTGCGACGGAAGCCAGTGGCCAAGGAAGGAGAAAAGACAGGGACTTGAGAAATAAGGCCAAAGCTAACTGTCATTTGAGTTTGTCCACAGCAGACCCAACAAAGACTAGCCTCTCCTCCTGGATAGACAAGTGCCCAGCTGAGTTCCTGGTCATCAGCCAGTTCACCAGGATATTTAGACTGGGACTGGTTGCCGCTACCCCTGAGAATTAGACCCTCTGTGAAAGACTGCTCCCGTTCTTAGCCTATCTAGGAATTGTTGCTACTTTTATAAGTATCATTTGTTTTATATAAAGTAGTTTCAGATTTTGCTTACTTATAGTCAGGATATATATTTTAATTATTGTTCTGTTTAGGTCATTGTTATCATCCTTAGGGAGGAGAACCCCCCCCCCCCCCTTATTATAGAAAATTCTATATTAAGGAAACCTTCAGAAGGAGCAACTTATAACAGCTGGTACCAAAACCTCCCTGATAGAGAAGGAAGAAAAGGGAAACTCCCGACAGTTAGGGAAGACGGGACCATCAAGCCCCCTCACAGGAGGGGAGTCATAGTAAAAGTCAACCTTGTTCTCCATAGTAGCTTCTATCCTCGTACCCCTTTTCTTCCTTTTCATAGCTCTCAATGTAGGACTGTGCTTGCTGTGCACAGTAGCACAACAGATAGAAGCCGCAGTGACCCAAAAGGCTACTGCCAAGATCCTTTCTCTTCAAAGACACCACTACCAGAGATAACAACTAACTCAGACGGAGGTTGAATATGCGGACCATAATAGTGATGCTAGAACAGATACCAGTGCTGTTTAGCATCAAAGGGGGGAATGTAACAGGCAACCTCCCTACTGCTGAACCGCAGAGGCACCTCCCACCTGCAGAAGGGGGTGGGGGCTAATGACGTGCAACCTCCGTGTTTGTACTCTGTGACCTTCATCCCAAGCTCATGTGCCTTTTTCTTTGTCTCCCAAATAAGGAAAGCTAGACCTGACTTCCGCTCCTGGCTCCTGTAATCTTCTGCCACATAGTTTCTCGTCACTGCCTGAACATATCTAAGCAAGTCCCTTCCTTTGTTCAGGGCTCGGGATCTGGGGACTCTTTCTCTCCCCTCTGAGCCCGTGCATGTAAAATAAACAGTGTCATTATCCGTCACAAAATCTGGCGGGTGCGGGTCATTTTTCCGTAACAAGGGCAGGTATCTCATACATCTTTGGAAACCTCCTGAGGACAAAGTTCATTGTTTGGAGAAAAGCAAGCACAATAAATGTTGACTCTGAGAAACAGTTTTACCTAGGATGAGCCTAGCCTGAGGAAGTAGTGGGTGGTAGCGGAATTGGTCTTTGAAGTGGGTGGGAGATTCAGGAAGAACCAGAGAGAAAGCAGCCTCAGCGAAATCTATGGAACATGGCCAGAAAATGGAGTTGGAAGCACAGAGGCACATTCATTAAGATGATAAGGAACTAGGAGGCCAATGTCCATTCTTCATTCAAGTTGTGAGGTCAAAGTGAAGCTAAGCAGAAGAAAAAGCAAATTCCTAACTAGTTTTGCTCCTGCAAGGTTTTACTATATCTTTAAGGATCCAAATATGTATAGCCAAGGGAATCTTTGTGCCTTTCTGCAGCCTGGCCCTTCTTACTTTTTGACATCGCCTCCCAGCTGACTCACTATTTCCAAAAAGCCTCCCTCACTTTCCACTCCATTCGCACCACAGACACACATGCATGCACATGAGCGGGCCTCTGGGGGAGGAATAGTCACTTACCTTTGTGTTTACTGGATATCATAGGTACTCAGTAACTTTTCTTGAATGGGGGTTTTAAACGGAACCTCCCTTAACCTAGCAATTTATAAGTCTCAGAAATGCCTGATTTTTATACATTTTTATCTTTGTTTCTAGGGAGTATAGAAGAGGGGAACTAAACTCAGATTTTAGAGCAAATCCTTTGTAGATCCTCCCTTTAAACTCCTGAGCAGTGGCCTCCAAAGCAGAATTGCTGGACGCCACTGTAGAGTTTCTGAATTGAATAGGTCTGGGGAAGGAGCCAAAATTTTGTTCTCCAACACATTCTTAGTCGAGCTTACTACTGCTGGTCTGAAACCAGTCTGAGAACCACTGCTCTAGAAGATTAACTCTGCTATTGCCCTATACCACTAAGAAGTTTCGGAAGCTTGTCTTCTGACTTGGTGGCTTCCATCCTTATTATCAACCTTCCCTCTCCAATAACAGATCCCTGGTTTTTCATTCCAGCTCCTGATCATTGCTCTCCTCCCATTAGGACAAAAAAGGATAAAATTACTAAAAAAAAAAAAAAAAAAAAGATCTGATATCATTTGAAATTAAAGTAAAAATAAATGATCAAAGCTTTGTTTTACATTAAGAATTAGTCTTTAAGGGGTGGTATAATTTTGTAAGCTAATAGAATGGCACTCTAGGAAGAATTTCAGGGTGTACCTATGTGGAACTGAAGCTTTCCCACAGAAAATCACACAATCCCAGCCACCCCCACCACTAGTGGATACATTCATCTCAGAACAAGTATTAAGAAATTAAAACCCCCTTGGATCACGTATTTAAAACACCATCAATTGAAATAAACACATATTGAGTTCTGATTTGTGTGTGCAGCTTTGTGGTGGTATTTGGGACTAAAAGAAGATAAAAAACAAAGTCCAGGAGTGTAGTCCAGAAGGAGAAAGGGAAATCAGACAATAGCTGGGAGTATCCATCAAGAGAAGAAGATTAAGATTTGAAGAACTCAGGTAAGTGAATGAGGAAGTCTCTGTAGGCAAAAAGTAACTGCAGCAGCAATGTCAGAGGGACAGGAATACAAAGAATGGGAACGTTGGTTGAAGTAGAAGAGTCTATGAAAAGGAATGTTGGAGAAAGGTTGGAAAAGGAGGGGGGTCAGATTGTAGAGATTGAATTTGACCTTGATTAACTGGACTACAACTTAGCCCTTCTCTCATATGTTCTCTGTACAACGACCAGAATGACATTTCTATATGAAAGTTCCACCATGTCTTGCCCTTTGCGTAAATTCTTCAGCGCCTCCTAGTGCCCTTAGGATTGAATTGAAATTCTTTAGCATAATTTAGGCCTCTCCTCTGTTTTCCTATGGAATTCCATCTCTAGAGAAATCCTCCCTTCTCAACACACGCACGCGAACACACACACATGCACACACACCCCTCTGCTTCAACCATTCTTATTCCTTTGGGCTTTGTACATCCTTTGTCATTTCCCCTTTTTTACTTCCTGTTTTCCCTCTTCACTCTCCCCTGGTGTAAGACTTCTCTGAGACTTTCTCTGGGAAGTCTTTTCTGACCCAGAGGAAAGGATGTGTGTGTGCTCCTCCTGTGTGTTAACCCACCCAGACTCCAAGGCTGCACCATCATTGTTGGATCCCTGTAAGGTCCCAGGGACAGCAAACCCAAAATGTATTTTCTCAGTTGATTATAATTATCTGCTTGTTTCTCTGTCTCTGTTATCACACTTTGAGCTCCTTAAGAATAAGAGCTGTGTCCCTAAAACCTAAAAGCATGCCTGGCACATAGTTGATAATTATTTGTGGAATCAATGGACGGGAAAATTTTATCATTTTTTCTCCCACTCTTCATCTGAGGATATGTTTATTAATGAAAGAGAGAGAGAGAGAGACATCAATGGGAGAGACAAACATCAAACTTGATGTTTCTCTTATGGGTGATCAAACTCGAAACCTTTTGGTGCACGGTATGACAACTGCAAGCAAATGAGCCACTTGGTGTGGCAAGATTTTATCTTTTTAAAAAAATAATGTGTTGGAATTTTGACAAAAAAATATATTCTAGAGAATTTGGAAAAAACAGAAATATACAAATGGGAAATAAAAATCATTTGCAATCTCCCTATTCTCAGATAACCCCTTTTAATTTATGAGTGAGTTTTTCAGAAAGGGCATACTATGTAAAAAGTAAAATGTAGGGGAAAAAAGTCTTGCATGGAGAATGGAATTAAAAAAACGAATTAGAAGGGGGCTTAGATTCTAGTTATAAAATGATAAATGTATGGACTAAACGGGACTAGAAAAAGAACTAAGGTGATAAGTACGTGGCACTTAGAAAATGATGAAAGGTGGTGGTGCGTGCGGAACAGAGTAGAGGAAGAATATCGGATGCCCTACAACAGGTGTCCAACACTTTGGCTTCTCTGGGCCACAATGGAAGAATGGTTGTCTTGGGCTGCACATTAAATAACTTGCGACACACAATCACACAAAAAATCCCACAGCGTTTTAGGTAAATTTAGGATTTTGTGTTGGGCCACATTCACAACCATCCTGAGCTATATGTGGTCAATGGGCCACAGTTTTGACACTCCTAAAAGGTTAATAAAACTGGTTAAATAAATGAAAATTTTTGAGATTATATGAATGGAGGATTTTTGTACTCATTTATTCTTTCATCAAGTATTTATTGGGCACCAATGCTTTTCCAGGCACTGATCAGTTACTAGAGCACATCAGTGAATGAAACAGCAGAAGCACAGCCTTTCTGGTAGCTTCAGTTCTGGTTGAAGAAACTGCGGTACCAATGAGAAAAACAGGCAGACTTAGACTGGATGATCAATCAAGGAAAGTTAAAAATTGTTTAAAAGTTGTTAAAAGAGCATACATATTACTTCAATTCTCTGAACACATATATGTAATGATAGGAATAAAACATATTCAAGGCTGCTACATAGTAAGGAGCTGGGGTCTTTTTGGTCAACTAAGAAAGAAGATGGTTGTTTCAGAGGGAGGCGTAAAACCTCTGTTTACGCAATGGCTGGTTTCTGGCTGGTGCCCGATGTGGACAGGCTGAATTCCTTCTTGATGAAAACTGAGAATTAGTTTCTCTCTGAAAAGACATTCCCTAACAAAAAAATTCCATAATAGTCAATACCTCAAAAAACCACAGAAAATTAAAGAAACTTTGGAAGAAAAATCACTAAGTAAATAAAATGGACCAATTATGGTTACACAAGTGTATTCACTTTATGAAAATACTTTAAAATACAATGGTCCAGAGAAGAAACAGAAAATTACTTTAACAAATCTGCAGATACGAGAGAAGAAAAGTGTCTCAGTAAACTTAACATTTATAATGTCTATACTTTTCTGTAGGTACATTGTCTATATTAATAAAAATTATCTTAAAAGCAAAATTGCTCCAGATCTTGCTTCTTTTAAAAAAACAACAAAGCAAAACAAAACAAGAAAGTTCTTTCTTGTTTCAGTGTGATAAGAAGGATTGCTGCCTTAGGCTATGATGTTAGAGCACACCATGAGGCTTCCTCCCAAGGAGTTGGTGAACGTGGACACAACACACTCTTATCCATGTTCCTCATCTGAAAATTGGGAATACAACATCTTAGAGTCATTATGAGCTTGAAAGAGATCATTTGGATAGTGTCTGTCCTAGTGCTTGCCATAAAGAATGCCCCCAGTAATGTTAGGTTCTCATTTTCTCCAACTTCCCTCTTTTACAACTTCACGAGCTTTCCTGGTCTGAACTCCCAATAAAGTCAAAATAAAATGTTACTGGGTCAAACATACCAAGGGCTGAAAAGCAGGGGAGGCTCTAGCAGGAGCCAAAGCCAGCCAGGCCCTGGAACTCTTGAGTAACAAGGGAAATGTGAAGGGATCCCTGCTATAATTGAAACCCAGCCAAACGCTGCGGCTGAGGTGCCAATGACAACATGGGAACTCACAGCTGAAAACATAACACTTGTTCACTGCACAGAAATATAGAAGGGTAAGTAAAACAGACAGTAGTGTGAAATACCAAAACAGTGGATTTTCCCATTGGATGACTATAGCAGGGAATCTGAGTTTACTTTTTGGTACCAGTCTTACAGGAATGTTTGGTTGACTCATTCAAATCCAATCAATGGTTGTTTTCATGTATGCCATCTTCTGACACAGGGTTTTGGGGAATTGAGATATTCTGCTGTCAGCAGCAGAATGTAACATTAATGTTCTTAAAATGGTTTTCCTCAAGTGCTCCATTCTCCCTAATTTGTGCCTCAGTTAACTTGTCAAATTTAGCTGACAATAGAATTTGCATGGCCATTAGTTCTAAAGTTTCCCCAGGTTCTTCCTTCCTTGTTTCAAAGCCCACCCTGATCTTAATCATCATCTCTGCATTCTGGTGCCTTCACTTCGCACGTAGCTCTGGCCTGATGCTATATTTTGATGTGCTTATTTGGTGACTTTACCTCTTTTCTTTCTTTCTTGTTCCACATATTGGTTTAGTGTGGTTTCCATGAATACTGTGGCACCTTAGACCCATGCAGACTGTATTTTCCTCTTTCTAAATTTCTTAAATATAAACTAACAATCCCATCAACCTATCATTTACAAGAAAATTTGTTAAAGCTACATATTGCTTAAACACCAACTGTGATACTGTAGATGTCATTGGGTGGCGTTGGCTCAATAGAATATCTGACCTTGTCTGTCTCTGTTGTCTTATGTGATATGTGAATAATAAGTAGTTACTATTTAGGATGCATGTAAAAAAACAATCACTTCCACAGCAACCCCCAAACTCACACAAGTCAGGATACAAAGGGACATTTGTTCAGTGGCCTGTGAAGTCCCTTGCACTCCTACAAAGAAGGGGATGAACATTGCCTTCTCAGCCACCGGCCTTCAGCATGCTTCCTGAGCACAGTCTATTACAGGTCATATCAACAGAATGAAGATGTCCAGAGTTTGGAGGGTGCTTATGATAATAGAAAGTTCTTTGTTGTGAAGAATTTTCATTTAAAATTTAGGAATTTTTCTCTGTGTCCAAGGACACTAAAATTATGGACAATTTTTAAAACTATCAGTACATTTTTTTTGGAAAGTTTTCATCAGTTTCATGAGATTTTTTAAGAGACCCACCATCTCCAAAACGTTTCTGAACCACACTGCTTCATTTGAATCACTAGATGAAGGGAAGAAACAGAAAATTTCTTTATCAAATCTGCAAATACAAGAGAAGAAAACTGTCCCAGTAGAGTAAACTTAAGATTTTCTTACTGCTAGTACAGAGGTAAAAAACTGGAAATGGAATCTATGCTGATCAACAAGGAAAGCCTAAACTGTGAAACATAATAAAGGGATTTTTAAAGATCAAGTTAAGCCTATATTTGATGATTTGGAGGTCTGTCTATGATGTGATCATTAAGTGAGAAAAGCAAGAATCAGAGAAATATATGTCATTTAATTTCATTTTATAGAATAAGTCATGATAAACTTCCTTTCCCCTTACCTATGTATATGCGTGTATGTGTGTACATATAACAAGAGCAAGAGGGAAAAGTATAGAAGACTATAATACCAATTAATTACTAATGAAGAGTAACCAACTAGAGAGCAAGACAGTTATTCAGTGGAGAGAGAAAAAGAGAAGGGGGCTGTATACAAAACAGATGAAGAAACTAACAAACAACAACAAAAAGACCCACTGTATTGAAAAATGAAGGTTTCTGTAAAAGAATTGCGTGCAGGATATGAACTCATTTATATAAAATTGGTTATGAGTGCATAAAGAGATGCATAGAGGAATTGTGACTATAAAGGTGATTAATGTGACTGAGACATTTATTGATATTTTATTCTATTGATATATATAAGTTGATTCCTTCTTATTCCTATACCTTTTGTAGTTCAAATATTTTATGACTGGCATGTATCATTCATATAATCAGAGAAAACATTTTAAGTTTCATTGTGATAAAAAGAAAAATGTTTGCTAATTCTGACTTCAGGTTGAAGTTCTCATTCTCAGTGTGTAATTCCAATAGCCATTAATTTAATTACCCTCAGAAATAAGACATAGAAAGCACACTAATTGTGGTCTCTATATTATTCACCTTATGTGGGCAGATTCCATAAAGATATGGTATGCACTCATCAAACTAAATGATGGGTGTAATTGTGGATGATGCCAATGGAGTGGCTTAGATGTTGAGAGGAAAAAACCCATTAAATCTACTTTCATGCTACAAGGAAGGCAAGCCCATCTTAGTTTTCAGTTGGAATACTAACGGAGAGACAGATTAACAAGAGACAGATTAAAAACATGAGAACAGTGCACACAACATGGGAAAAATTTATATGAAAAATAACAAAATGGCAGCTTAGAATTCCAGCTTATATACAATCTTCAGAAAAATCAATAAATTTGTAGAGAAATGACAAGACAGAGGAAAGCAATTTTAGGGTTCTCAGGAGGGCTAACTGGGAAGGTAAATGTATAGAGAGAAACTAATAGAGGAACCTACAGATTCCTCTGATGCCTTCTCTAGGCTCTATACAGTAAAAGGAGAATTTATATCTTGACTTTAGGCCATAAAAAGGGAGAGCCTTTTCCTGCATTTGCTGTTTCTTAATTGTCTTTAGCTCAAAATAATTTTTATGTCAAAGAGGCATATTTTAGGGTGAAATATTTTAGTTTCCTTCCGTGGATTTAGGTTCTG
>PVJI01031915.1:0-12702 GCA_004026765.1 Micronycteris hirsuta
CTGTTGATATTCCTCCATACCTCATATAACTCCCTTCAACATTTCATACAATAAAGGCTGGGTGGTGATGAACTTCTTGAACTTGACCTTATCTGCAAAGCACTTTCTCTGCCCTTCCATTCTAAATGAAATCTTTGCTGGATAGAGTATTCTTGGATGTAGGTCCTTGCCTTTCATGACTTGGAACACCTCTGTCCAAGTACAATTGTCTGCATTTCCCCCCCCGCCACCACTACTCCCCAACCCAGGCAGTCCCCACCTCTCTCCCTTAATCCCCCCCCCGCCCCGGTTTTGTCCATGTGTCCTTTATAGTTGTTCCTGAAAACCCTTCTCCGCTTTCCTCCCATTATCTCCTCCCACCTCCCCTCTGGTTACTGTCAATTTGTTCTTAATTTCAATGTTTCTGGTTATATTTTGCTTGCTTGTTTGTTTTGTTGATTAGGTTCCATTTTCCACTTAAAGGTGAGATCATATGGTATTTGTCTTTCACCGCCTGGCTTATAGTTCACTTAACAGTTGGAAGCATGTAAATTTTCTGGTTTTACAGGTTCACAGCTAGAAAAAAAATCTTCCCTCGGGATAACTCATACCTTGAGTTTCTCACATACATTTTTTTTTGGTAATATTTAGATGAGATATTGGAATGGATTAAGATTGGGGGGGCTATTGGAATGGGGGATGAATGTGCTTTGTTGTGAGAAGAATATGGATTTGGGTGTGGAAAATTATAGACTGAAATGTGTTCCCCCCACCCCCCGAGTTCACATATTGAAGTCCTAACCCTCAATACCTAAGAATGTGACTGTGTTTAAAGATAAGGTCTTTATAAAGCTAAATAAGTTAAAATGAGGTCATATGTGCTGTGAGTGGGAGGGCAGCTAATCCAATATGACTGGTATCCTTATAAGAAGAGATTAGAACACAGACACACACACAGAAAAGACCATGTGAAGACACAGGAAGAAGATAGCCATCTACAAATCAAAGAGAAAGGTCTCTGAATGAAATCAACCTTGTTGACATCTTGATCCCAGACTTCTAGACTCCAGAATTGTGAGAAAATAAATTTCTCTTTGCTTATGCCATCCAATCTCTGGTACTTTGTTATGGCAGCCTTAGCAAATAAATACAGGGCTTTTATATTATGTTGAGGTAATGTCATTGTATTTCTAATTTTTAACTGTTTTTAATGAAAAAAGTGCTAAATTTTGTCACATACTGTTTATGCATTAATTGAAATGGTCATGTGGTTTGTCTTCCATTCTGTTAATGTATTCTATTATGTTGATTAGTTTTTATATGTTGAACCATCCTTGCATTTCAGAAAAATTTTGCAATCGGTCATGCTGTATAATCATTTGAATATGCTGCTAAATTTGGTTTGCTAGTGCAATATGTTTTTGAAGAATTTTGCATCATTATTCATAGGATATAACTTTATAGTTTTATAAGTGAGTGGTACTGGTGAAAGACTGGAAGGTGGAGAAAGGGAAAAATGACAATTTTTTCCTCTTGGTTTCTGATAATATGTCCAGTAGTGGCAGCAATAGTGGAATATGAGTCCAGCTCTAGGCTTCTAGGTCTAGCAATGCAGTTCCAGCAGTCATTGCAGAAGTCTTGTCAGTGTGACTTTAATGGTGACATCTGCAGTGGTGGGTGACCTTAGGTTCCCAGATTCTTATGATTTTGGTGGTAATATGGACTCTTGGCATCCTGCAATATGGCAGCATTAGTTCTAAAGGCAAATTCCCCTAGGAGTGGTAACAAGTTCCTGGAATTAATCATTGCTCAGTAACTGTATCTTCTCTGTTTGTTCTTCATATCCTTCCATCACTTTTGTATTTAAGTTCCCATATTCAATATGCTGAATTTGAAATATTTAACATGATTTCAGTCCTTTTTTTTAAGAATTTATTTAATTTTTTTTTAAAGATTTGATTTATTTATTTTAGAGAGAGGGGGAGGGAGGGAGACAGAGAGAGAGAGAAACAGCAATGTATGGTTGCCTCTCACATGGCCCTCACTGGGGACCTGGCCCACAACCCAGGCATATGCCCTGACTGGGAATCGAACCGGGACCCTCTGGTTCCCAGCCCATGCTCAATCCACTGAGCTACACCAGCCAGGGCAGAATTTATTTAATTTTAGAGAGAAGGGAAGGGCATCACTTTTGTATTAAGTTCCCATTTTCAATTTGCTGAATTTGAAATATTTAACATGATTTGAATTTTTTTCTTTTTAAAAAAGAATTTATTTATTTTTAGAGAGAAGGGAAGGAAGGGAGGAAGAGAAATATTGACGTGAGAGAGAAACATAAATTTGTGGCCTCTTGTACATGCCCCATCTGGGAACCAGACCCACAACCTAGGCATGTGCCCTGATTGAGAATAAAACCAGTGGTCTTTTGCTTTGTGGAATGATGCCCAACCAACTGAGTCATACTGGTTAGGGTGATTTCAGTTTTTCTGACCAGATATTGACTGAAACACCGACTGGCCTATTTTTAGCTTGCTAATTTTTTTCTGATTACTCATGGGTGTTGAATTCAATAAAAAATATTTTTTGGAAACCTGCAGCTGGTTGACCCAGACCCAGTGGGGCCGAGACTGTTGGGCCAGGCGGTCCCTCATTCATGTGCAGATAACTGGGAGAAAAAGCTGGGGAGCGGAGCAGACCTCGCAACCCACCATTGAGGGGAAATAAAGCCTCAAATCATCAATTAAAAACACCTGTGGGGGTTGAGGCAGCAGTAGGAGGAACTCCCAGCCTCACAGGAGAGTTCATTGGAGAGACCCACAGGGACTTGGAACTACACAAACCCGCCCACCCACTCCAGACCCAATTTGCTTGTGGGTAGCATGGGAAGTGCAGAGGGTGGAGCGGGCAACATTGTTCGCTCAGGCCCCGCCCCCACAGGCAGAGTCAAAACACAGTGAGGTGGGTTGCCTTGGCCTGGTGAACACCTAAGGCTCTGCCCCTTAAAGTAACAGGTATGCAGAGAAAGGGAAGGATGGCCCAAATGAAAGAGCAGATCAAACCTCCAGGAAAAATACAACTAAGTGACGAAGAGATAGCCAACTTATCAGATGCACAGTTCAAAACACTGGTAATCAGGATGCTCACAGAACTGGAACTGGTTGAATTTGGTCACAAATTAGGTGAACAAATGAAGGATACAATAAAGGAAATGAGGGGAAATCTGCAGGGAACCAATAGTGATGGGAAGGAAACTGAGACTCAAGTCAACAGACTGGACCAGAAGGAAGAAAAAAACATCCAACCAGAAAAGAATGAAGAAACAAGAATTCAAAACAATGAGGAGAGGCTTAGGAACCTCCAGGACATCTTTAAAGATTTTATTTTTTATTTATTTTTAGAGAGAGGGGAAGGGAGGGAGACAGAGAGGGAGAGAAACAGCAATGTATGGTTGCCTCTCACATGGCCCTCACGGGGACCTGGCCTGCAACCTAGGCATGTGCCCTGACTGGGAATCCAACCGGGACCCTTTGGTTCCCAGCCCACGCTCAATCCACTGAGCTACACCAGCCAGGGCACCTCCAGGACATCTTTAAATGTCCCAACATCTGAGTCATAGGGGTGCCAGGAGGAAAAGAGGAAGACCGAGGGATTGAAAACTTATTTGAAAAAATAATGAAGGAGAACTTCCCCAAGATGGTGAAGAAAATAGACTTCCAGGAAGTCCAGGAAGCTCAGAGAGTCCCAAAGAAGTTGGACCCAAAGAGGAACACACCAAGGCACATCACCATTAAGTTACCCAATATTAAAAATAAGGAAAGAATCTTAGAAGCAGCAAGAGAAATGGAGACAGTTACCTACAAAGGAATTCCCATAAGACTGTCAGCTGATTTCTCAAAAGAGTCCTTTCAGGGAAGAAGGGACTGGAAAGAAGTATACCAAGCCATGAAAGGTAAGGACCTACATCCAAGAATGCTCTATCCAGCAAAATTTTCATTTAGAATGGAAGGGCAGATAAAGTGCTTCTCAGATAAGGTCAAGTTCAAGGAGTTCATCATCACTCAGCATTTATTATATGAAATGTTAAAAGGAGTTATATAAGTCATGGAGGGATATCAACAGGGGAGTGGGAGAGGGAGCGAGGAGGAAAAAGTACAAAGAATAAGTAGCATAAGGGGTAGGTAGAAAATAGACAGGGGGAGATTAACAATAGTGTAGGAAATGTAGAAGCCAAAGAACTTATGTGTATGACCCATGGACAAAAAGTAAAGGGTGAGGAATTGGGGGGTGGTATGAGGCAGAGGAGATTAAAGGGGGGGGGAATGGGACAACTGTAATAGCATAATCAATAAAATATGTTAAAAATATTTTTTTGAATCTGTAAAGATAATTTTGGTTTTTTTCTCCCCTTTAATGTGCTTAAACAATAAATTGCAATAGAAGATTTCTTAAAGGTAAATAATTCTTATATTCTGGGGATATATCATATTTGATAGAATTTTTTGCTTTTAATGTATTGCTTGGTCCAAGTTGCTAAAATTCAAACTAAGATTTCAACATTTATATTCATAAGTGAGATTGGTCTATCAGGAGTTGATATTTTTTTTCTGTAAAGTTCAAGATAGTGAATATTTTAGAATTTGTGGGCCATACAGTATCCATTGCAAGTACTCAACTTTTAAGCTTGCTGTGTGAAAGCAACCATAGTCAACAGATACATGAATGGGTGTTGGCTGTGTTTGAATTAAATTTTATTTATGAACATTGAAATTTCAATTTCAACTTCCGGCCAAGATGGAGGCATAGGTAAACATACTGTACCTCCTTGCACAACCAAAAGAAGGACAACAACAATTTAAAAAAAAAAAACAAGAACCGACAGGAAATCAAAGTATATGGAAGTCTGACAACCAAGGAGTTAAAGAAGAAACATTCATCCAGACTGGTAGTGGGGGCGGACACGGGCAGCCAGGCAGAGGGGACTTGAGGCAAGACAGTGGCTGGAGGAGTGGGCAGTTCTACATTCATATGCAGATAAACTGGGAGGAACAGCTGGGGAGTGAGACAGACTGTGCAACTGAGGGTGCCAGTGTGGGGAAATAAAGCCTCAAAACCTTTGACTGAAAACACCTGTGGGGGTTTAGGTGGCAGTACGAGAAACTCCCTGCCTTACAGGAGAGTTTGTTGGAGAGACCCAGAGAGCCCTAGAACATACACAAGCATGCATGCATGGGAATCAGCACCAGAAGGGCCCAGTTTGATTGTAGGTAGTGGAGGAAGTGACTGAAACCTGGCAGAGAGCAGAGCAAGCACCATTGTTCCCTCTCGGACCCATCCCCCACATACAGCATCACAATGCAGCAACATGAAGTACCCTGCTCTGGTGAAGACCTAAGGCCCCGCGCCTTACTACATGCAACAGGTGCACTGAGACAAAAAAAAAAAAATGGCCCAAATGAGAGAGCAGATCAAAGCTGCAGAAAAAAAAAAAAAAACTAAACGGTGAAGAGATAGCCAACCTATCAGACACACAGTTCAAAACACTGGTAATCATGATGCTCACAGAATTGGTTGAATTTGGTCCCAAATTATATGAAAAAATGAAGGTTATGCTAAGTGAAATAAAGGAAAATGTACAGGTAACCAACAGTGATGGGAAGGAAACTGGGACTCAAATCAATGGAGTGGACCAGAAGGAAGAAAGAAAGAAACATTCAACCAGAAAAGAATGAAGAAACAAGAATTCAAAACAATGAGGAGAGGCTTAGGAACCTCCAGGACATCTTTAAACGTTCCAACACCTGGATTATAGGGGTACCAGAATGAGAAGAAGAAGGGCAAGAAATGGAAAACTTATTTGAACAAATAATGGAGAACTTCCCCAAGCTGGCAATGGAAATAGACTTCCAGGAAGTTCAGGAAGCTCAGAGAGTCCCAAAGAAGTTGGACCCAAAGAGGAACACAACAAGGCACATCATAATGACATTACCCAAGATTAAAAATAAGGAGAGAATCTTAGAAGCAGCAAGAGAAAAGGAGACAGTTACCTACAAGGGAATTCCCATAAGACTGTCAGCTGATTTCTCAAAAGAGACCTTTCAGGCAAGAAGGGGCTGGAGAGAAGTATTCCAAGTCATGAAAGGCAAGGACCTACATCCAAGATTACTCTATCCAGAAAAAAAGCTTTCATTTAGAATGGAAGGGCAGATAAAGTGCTTCTCAGATAAGGTCAAGTTCAAGGAGTTCATCATCACCAAGCCCTTATTATATGAAATGTTAAAGGGACTTATCTAAGAAAAAGATAAAAAACTATGAACAATAAAATGACAGCAAATTCACAACTATCAACAACTGAACCTAAAAACAAAAACAAACTAAGCAAACAACTAGAACAGGAACAGAACCACAGAAATGGAGATCACATGGAGGGTTATCAACAGGGGAGTGGGAGGGGGAGAGTAGGGGAAAAGGTACAGAGAATAAGTAGCATAAATGGTAGGTAGGAAATAGACAGGTGGAGGTTAAGAATAGCATAGGAAATGTAGAGAAGCTAAAGAACTTATATGTATGACCCATGGACATGAACTAAATGGGGAGAATGTGGGTGGGAGGGAATGTGCAGGGCAGAGGGAAATAAAGGGGTGAAAATGGGACAACTGTACTAGCATAATCAATAAAATATATTAACAAAAAAGAAATTTGAATTTCATATAACTTTCATGTCACCAAATATTATTCTTCTTTTGTGTTTTCTAATTGTTTAAAATGGAAAAAAATTGCAATAACTATTGTTAGCCCATGGGATATATAGAAACACTTGATAGGCAGGACTTTTGTTCACAAGCTGTAGCCTGTTGATCCTTGATCATTATTTTTACTTTAGGAGAATTATCTTTATCTAGTTTGGAATCAGTTCTATGTTAATAGTTCTCAATGAATTTTAAAGTTTCCCACTTTTTTTTGTTCTGTTTTTCTCTTTTTGTTTCTTTTTTTAATATACTTTATTGATTATGCTATTACAGTTATCCCATTTCCTCCCTTTATTCTCCTCCACCTCAACCCCCCCCCATTCCCCACCCTTTAGTTTTTGTCCGTAGGTCATACACATAAGTTCTTTGTCTTCTACATTTCCTACACTATTCTTAATCTCCCCCTGTCTGTTTTCTACCTACCGTTTATGCTACTTATTCTTTGTACTTCCCCCCCCTCTTTCCCCCTCCTACTCTCCTGTTGATATCCCTCCATGCCTTATGTAAATCCCTTTGACATTTTATATAATAAATTCTGGGTGATGATGAACTCCTTGAACTTGACCTTATCTGTGAAGCACTTTATCTGCCCTTCCATTCTAAATGAAAATTTTGCTGGATAGATTATTCTTGGATGTAGGTCATTGCCTTTCATGACTTGGTGTACTTCTTTCCAGTCCCTTCTTGCCTATAAGGTCTCTTTTGAGAAATCAGCTGACAGTCTTATGGGAATTCCTTTGTAGGTAACTGTCTCCTTTTCTCTTGCTGCTTCTAAGACTCTCTCCTTATTTTTAATCTTGGGTAATGTCATTATGATGTGCCTTGTTGTGTTCCTCTTTGGGTCCAACTTCTTTGGGACTCTCTGAGCTTCCTGGATTTCCTGGAAGTCTATTTCCTTCACCAGCTTGGGGAAGGTCCCCTTCATTATTTGTTCAAATAAGTTTTCAATCCCTCGGTCTTCCTCTTCTTCTGGCACACCTATGACTTGGATGTTGGAATATTTAAAGATGTCCTGGAGGTTCCTAAGCCTCTCCTCATTGTTTTGAATTCTTGTTTCTTCATTCTTTTCTGTTTGGATGTTTTTTTCTTTCTGCTGGTCCACTCCATTGATTTGAGTCCCAGTTTCCTTCTCATCCCTATTGGTTCCCTGCACATTTCCCCTCATTTCCTTTATGGTATCCTTCATTTGTTCAACTAATTGCGACCATCTTTCTTCCAATACTGTGAGCATCCTGATTACCAGTGTTTTGAACTGTGCATCCGATAGGTTGGCTATCTCTTTGTCACTTAGTTGTATTTTTTCTGGAGCTTTCATGTGTTCTTTCATTTGGGCCATTTTTTTTCCTCTGTGCGTTTGTTACTTTAAGGGGTGGAGCCTTAGGTGTTCTCCAGGGTGGGGCAACCACGTCTTTTGTGTTGTGAAGTAGCCTTTGTGGGAGGGTCCTGAGAGAAGCTGGCTCTCCGAACTTCTGCTGCTACCTACAAACAAGTTGGGTCCTTCTTTGCTGGCTCCGGGGTGGGTGGGTGGGCCTGCACAATTCCAAGTCCCTGTGAGTCTCTCCAATGAACTCTCCTGTGAGGCTGGGAGTTCTTCCTGCTGCCGCCTCAACCCCCACAGGTGTTTTTAATTAGTGGTTTGAGGCTTTATTTCCCCGAGTTGGTGGTTTGAGTGGTCTGCTCTGCTCCCCAGCTTTTTCTCTCGTTTTATCTGCATGCGAATGAGGGACCACCCAGTCTACCAGTCTTGGCCCTGATGGGTCTGGGTTTGCCAGCTGCAGGTTTCACTGAGTGCACTGGTTGGGTTTTGGCCAGGCACGCCTGCCACAGGCCTCTCCAGGCAGCTGGAGCATTGCCATTAACGCTCCACAAACCGCCATCTCTCCTCGAGCTCTCTGCCTGGCTCTGCCCCGCTTACCGGTCTGGACGAATGTGTCTTCTTTAACTCCTTGGTTGTCAGACTTCCACTCAGTTTGATTTTCTGTCATATCTGGTTGTTTTGTTTTTGTAATTTGTTGTTTTTCCTCTTTTGGCTGTGCGAGGAGGCACGACGTGTCTACCTATGCCTCCATCTTGTCCAAAAGTCCCCATATTTGTCTTTTGGAAAGATCACTCTGGCTGTGGTGTAGAGCAGCAGTCACCAACATTTTTGGCACCAGAAACTGGTTTCATGGAATTTTTCCACAGACCAGGGGGTGGGGGTTGGTTGCGGGATGATTCAAGCACATTACATTTATTGTGCACTTTATTTCTATTGTTATTACTTTGTAATATATAATGAAATAATTATACAATTCACTATAATGCAGAATCAGTGGGAGCCTTGAGGTTGGTTACAACTAGATGGTCCCATCTGGGGGTGATCGGAGACAGTGACACTGGAAGTATGTTGCTTATGTCAGGTCTACTCTGTAATCTTGTTTTGGTTGCTGTCACTGCAGAAAACCCTGCTTCACAAAGATAGGATGTTGGAAATGGAAGCAGGCTTTTCAGTGTTTTTGTGGCAATCTCAGGATATTCCACCTTGACTTGATTTTTTATTTATATTTTTGCCTGAAACAGTTTTTTATTTCATTTTTTCCTTTAAGGCTACTGAAAATCTGCACATAGACAAGGTAATTAATTCTCATAATAAAAATACCCCTGTCCACATAGCCATGGTCTCCATCAGATTCCATGGTGAACATGTGGTATGTCACATTCTATTGCACAGGTACATTTTCTTGTGAGTCTGTGAGGTTTTAATCAATTCTTTCTGGAAATATTAACTTCTCACAAACTGCCCCCTTGATTGGTAAATATTGTGCTACTTCATTGGGCTCTGTGAAGAAGGAAGGCAGAACAAGTGTTAAATTAACCATTTCGCTCTCTTGTGATGTATATTCTTGAAATATGTAGGTCTTGTCAGCCTCATGGTAAAGTCTTGTGTCATTCATTCTGATAAGCACTCCATCAATTCTCAAAAAAAACCCAAACCCGCCCGCCCCAACAACAACAAACTTTAACAGTAGGAAAAACCTGGAAGGCATTACTGTAATTTTCACACTTAGACTTGAAACTCCATGAGCATGAAGCTCATCCTCAAACAGGAGTACTTTTTCAAAACACTTAATCTGCTCTCTGGCTTTCAATTTATCTGTATCTATATGATCTGTTATAGGTACAACATTTAACTTGAGCAATTCTCCAAGTAATGTTCCCTTATAATCTGTTGTATAGGTCCAATCATATGGTTTAATAACCTTCTTCACCCTCCATCCTGCTTTCCTGCCACTCTTCCGCATAGGCTACTTTGAGCCTTTCTTGGTAGTTATTTACACATCCTAAAGCATCTGTAGCATTGAACTTAATCCTAAAACCAGAACAGTGCTGAATTCTTAAAACATCATTTCAGAAATGATGTTTCCAAACATCATTTCAGGAGGGATGGTATATGCCAGGAGTGTCAAGCTCATTTTCAACGGGGGCCACATCAGCCTTGCAGTTGCCTTAAAAAGGCCAGATGTAATTTTAGGACTGTATAAATGTAACTACTCTTTAACTAGGGGAAAGGAGCTCAGTGACACTGGATAGAAACAAGGTGCCGGGCTGATAAAACAAGGTGGAGGACCGGATTTGGCCCGAGGACCTTGTGTTTGCCACCTGTGGTATATGCTCTTCATCAGTTAATTTCTCCACATCTACTGGCTTCATGACATGGGTCTTGGTAGCTGTCAGCTTCCAGGGCCCAAAAGAAGGAGTCCCAGTGGCTGATCTGGAAGCCGTGGATCATCATGGCCAGTCACGCCTACATGGGCTGGAGTTACAGCAACACTGGATGCTGGTTCCCCCACCTCGCTGCAGCCCAGCCCCCACCCCATTGATTTTAATCCACTCACTTCCTGCTGTGCAGCCTGGTTCCTAATAGGTCAAGGACAGGGGGATGGGGTGGTGAGGGGTGGGGGGTTTGTAGAGAATGAACTGGATTGGGCTAGTGTGGCTGACAGAGGTAAAGTGCTGTAGTCTAGGTAAAATGATGATGGCTTAGATTACTGTAGCTACTGGTGGATAAAAGAAGAAAAGCTGGATAGATTATAAAACCATTTAGAAGTTATAGTAGGGGTTTTCAAAATCATTTTCAGGTTCAATGATTTGCTGGGAGGACTTAAAGAATTCAGCATATAATCATATTCATGGCTGTGATTTATTACAGTGAATAGATCCAAAGTAAATTCAGCAAAAGGGACTGGTATATGGAATGCTGTCCAGAAGAAATTAGATATAAACTTCCCAGAATCTTCTCCAGGTGGAGTCACACAGGATGTCCTTAATTCCTCTAGCAATATGTCATGACAAAACATGTGAAATGTTGTCTACTAGGGAAGCTTGCCTAAGCCTAGGACTCCAGGGTTTTTATTAACAGTCAATAATTTAGGTTCTCTTTCTCTATCATGAACCAAAATTTCATAATCCCAGAAGGAAAGCAAGTGTTCAATATATACCAAATTATTTGTAAAAACATTTTAAGCTCAGTGAACTACTCTTATTAGGGAATGGTATAACTCTCTCAAAGACCAAATTTCCAGACACCAAACAAGGCCAACCTTGAAAACACACCTTTCAAAGGATAGCAGTATTAGACCTACGGTGTTAACTATCTTCTCTGTTTTCTAATTCTTAATTATGTTTTCTCACAGGGAGTTAATATTTTTCTCTTTTAAAGTATATTTTATTGATTATGCTATTACAGTTGTCCCATTATTTTCTCCCCGTTATTCACCTCTGTCCTGCATCTCCCCTCCCACCAGCATTCCCCCCACTTAGTTCATGTCCATGGGTTGTACATATAAATTCTTTGGCTTCTCCATTTCCTATACTATTCTTAACCTCCTCCCATCTATTTTGTAACTACCCTTTCTCCCCCTTACCCCTTTCCACTAGTAACCCTTCATGTGATCTCCATTTCTGTGACTCTGTTCCTGTTCTAGTTGTTTGCTTAGTTTGTTTTTGTTTTTAGGTTCAGTTGTTGATAGTTGTGAGTTTGCTGTTATTTTATTGTTCATAGTTTTTGATCTTCTTTTTCTTAGGTAAGTCCCTTTAACATTTCCTATAATAAGGGCTTGGTGATGATGAACTCCTTTAACTTGACCTTATCTGGGAAACACTTTATCTGCCCTTCCATTCTAAATGATTGCTTTGCTGGGTGGAGTAATCTTGGATGTAGGTCCTTGTCTTTTATGACTTTGAATACTTCTCTCCAGCCCCGTCTTGCCTGCAAGGTTTCTTTCGAGAAATCAGCTGATAGTCTTATGGGCATGCCTTTGTAGGTAACTGTCTCCTTTTCTCTTCCTTCTCTCCTTCTCTTTAATCTTGGGTAATGGAATTATGCTTTGCCTTGGTGTGTTCCTCCTTGGGTCCAACCTCTTTGGGAAGTCTCTGAGCTTCCTGGACTTCCTGGAAGTCTATTTCCTTTGCCAGATTGGGGAATTTCTCCTTCATTATTTTTTCAAATAAGTTTTCAATTTCTTGCTGCTGTTCTCCTTCTGGCACCCCTGTAATTCAGATATTGGAATGTTTGAGGTTGTCTCAGAGGTTTGTAAGACTCTCTTTACTTTTTTGAATTCTTGTTTCTTCATTCTGTTCCAGTTGGATGTTTATTTCTTCCTTTTGTTCCAAATCATTGATTTGAGTTCTGGTTTCCTTCCTGTCACTGTTGGTTCTCTGAATATTTTGCTTTATTTAATTTTCAGTATTTTTCATTTGTGTTTTCATTTTTCAGCTAAGCTCAATCAGTTCTGTGAGCATTTTGATTACCAGGGCTTTAAAATCTCCATCAGATAGGTTGGCTATATCCTCTTGACTTAGCTCTCTTTCTGAGGTTTTGCTCTGTTCTCTCTTTTTGGCCCTATCTTTGTTCGGGCCCCCTGTTAAGTTGTAAGGGGGAGGGGCCTTAGGTATTCACCAGGGCAGGGCAACCCTCCCTGCTGCGCTGTTGCGCTGC
>PVJI01031916.1:0-12702 GCA_004026765.1 Micronycteris hirsuta
GATGTAGACAACAGACAAGGGGAGGTTAGAACAGTATAGGAAGTACAGGAGCAGAAGGACTTATGTGTATGACCGATGGACAAAACTAAAGGGAGGGGAAAGGGGTGTAAGGGGGAGGGGGGAAGGAAGGGGGGAAATGGGGCAACTGTAACAGCATAATCAATAAAATATAGTTAAAAAAAGAAATTATGTACACAATTAGATGCAAATAAATAAAACCTTAACCATGTGCCCTATATGCATGTTCCTTGATGGACAAAGCCAAAGAGGGATAGAATTGAGGGTGGGGGTGGGAGTGGTGGTGGTGGGGGGGAGAAATGGAGCAACTGTACTTGAACAACAATTAAAAACTGCAAAAAAATTAAAAAAAAAATAAATCTTGATACTCAGTTTTAGGATCTCTCTGGGAAACAGCAAATCAAGGCTGTCCCTCAGTGATGCAGTGCTATTTGCACATGATAAGTCTTTTCTGTTCACCTGCATGTTTTACATAAAAGATATCATATTCTGCAGTGTACCCAGAGGCAAGACCCGGACAGATTAGTCCACAGTTGGCCATTCTATGTTCGTCAGTAAAGAAAAAAATTGTTTTCTTAACTAAACAAAAATTAATAAAATTGTACTCTAAATACCTAAAAATTTATGAATTTGCAGAAAAATTCTATAAACTGCAGTAGAATGGCAGTAGATTCTGTTGAAATTCAAATTCTGACATTTATTAGTTCTGTCACTTTGAATAAGGGCTTCCACTACTCTAAGCTTTTTTTTCTGTCTTATAAAATGGATATGATAATCCCTCCTATATTTTTCTGGTTAGGAGTAAGTGAAATAATAGTAGTTATAATAGTAGTTACTTACCATTTATGAATAAATTGCTACATGCGAAACACTGTGTTAATCTTTTTAAATTTACTGCCTTACTTAATTTTCTAAAAAATTCTGTGAGATGATTATTACTTATTTTTTCTATTTTTTAGATAAGGAAACTTAAGCTCAGAAATATTAAGAGCTTTGCCTAAGGTTGCTCAGTAAATAGAACAGTCAGGATACAAACCTAGACAGTTGGGATTCAATGTCTACGTATTGTAAGCACTCAGGATTTAACTATTGTCTTCTGGAAGCTTTGACTTTCACTGTGACTAATCAGTAACAGGGAAACATGTTGTCATGACAATACATTTAAATTGTGAAGAAAAAAAGAAATCCATGTGGATAACATTGGTGAAATTTTGCTTTTATTCTTGGTTAAGTTAGGAATCTTTAAAAGGATGATTCAGTGGAGGGGAGAGAAGATTGAATTACTCGAAGAATCCAAGGACAATTGAATTGGAGCACTTGCATCATAAAAAGAGAGCAGAAGGAGTGACAGAATTAAGGTGGAATTAGTAAAGAAATGTCATTTGAGGTAAGGGTTTTTAGCTGGAGTAGAAACATGGATTGGTAGAAAATAATAGGCTATGCCAAACAGTGATAAAATGTTCAGTCTAAATAGTAAAGATGCGCAAATTGGTTTGTTTGGATTGAGGACAAGAAATTGATTCAAAAGTGTAAGAACAATAAAGATAGCTATATTAAGGAATGTCCCAGGGATAAAGTGTGCCCAGATATTTTTTCATATATAAACTAACATTTATTGGATGTTTACTCTGTGTGTGGCACTACTCCAATCATTTTACTAGTATGAACTCATGTAATGCTCATACAAACCCTTTGAAGTTGGCACAGTTATGAGATCTATCTTACTGTTGAAGAAAATGAGAAACATAAAAGTTCAAGAATTTATCCAAGGTTACTAGGAAGTGGAAGAACCAGCATTCAAACCCAGGAAATTGAGCTTCAGATTCTACAGTCCTTACCACTGTTCTATACCATTTGGTCACTTGGATTGGATTTATTACATTACTCCCTTTCTCATAAAACTAAAATAGTTTCTTATTAATTTTATTAGCACATTTATATTTTTCTGCCTGACCTTTAGAGTCTTCTATTAACTTTCAACTTTATCACCAACATATTTTTCATCAGTTTCCCCAAATGGATCTTCCTCTATTTTAGGTAAATTAAAGTTCCCCTACTTGAAATGTTCTCTCTCTGCTGATTCATTGTCTCTGAACTTTAAAATTCAGCTTAAAAAATGCAGCTATTGGACAAATACCATATGATCTCACTTTTAACTGGAACAATCAACAAAAGAAAAAAGCAAACAAAATATAACCAGAGACATTGACATTAAGAACAATGTAACAATAGCCAGAGGGGACGAGGGAGGGGACTGTGGGGAGAAGGGTTTTCAGGAACTGCTATAAAGGACACATGGACAAAACCAAGTGGGAGGGTGGAAGCCAGGGAGGGAGGTGGGTTTGGATGGGCTGGCGGGGAGTGGTGGGAAGAAAATGCAGACAACTGTAATTGAACAACAATAAAGTAATTAAAAACAATTTAGCTATTGCCTCCAAGAAGCCCTGTCTAATTTTTTCCATTGAATATCAATTTTAAATTATTTTCCTTATAAAATATATTAGCTCAGTGGATATTGATTATTTTGCTCTTAGTATCTTTACTTGATATGTGATATTGATTCTGTGTATTGGAGTGTGTCTTTCCACTAAACGGATTATCAGCTCTTTGAGATCAGTATATGTGTATGTCATATCCATTTATTGTTGACCGCATAGAATAGGTGTAAATAATGGGAAAACAGTAGCAAAAATAGTAGGATTTTTTTTCTTTCCCACCATATTTCTAGCCACAAAGAGATTTAATTAAAAACTCAATTTTTCTCTGAAAGAAACTTAAGTTCATACTGTTAATATTTTTCCTAACCACAGAGTAATATAGGCATATCAATCTTTATTGTGCTTCATGGATATTGTTTTTTTATTTTATTTTTATTTTATTTATGTATGTATATATTTATTTATCTATTTACAAATTAGAGGTTTGTGGCAACCCTACATCAAGCAAGTCTATTGGCATCATTTTTTCCCCACAACATTTGCTCACTTCGTGTCTCTATGTCACATTTTGGTAATTGTTGCAATATTCCAAACATTTTGTTATCATTATAAGCATTTGTTATAGTGCTCCATGATCAGCCATCGTTCATGTTACTATTATAATTGTTATGAGGCACCATGAACTGTGTCCATATAAGACTATGAACTTAATGGATAAATGTATGTATTGAATGCTCCCCTGGCAAGCTATCTCTCTCCTTCTCCCGGGGCCTCTCTGTTCTCTGAGACACAACAATATTGAAATTAGGCCAATTGTCAACTCTACAGTGGCTTCTAAGTGTTCAAGTAAAAGGAAGTATCCCTCATCTGTTCCTGGTGAAGGTGCTGTGAATATTGTTGAAATGACAGCACAGGATTTAGAATATTACACAAACTTTGCAGCAGAAAGGTTTGAGAAAATTGATTCCAATTTTGAAAGAAGTTCTACAGTAGGTAAAATGCTATCAAACAGCATTGAATGTTACACAGAAATTATTCATGAAAGGAAGAGCCAATCCATGTGGCAAACTTCATTCTTATTTTAAGAAATTGCCACAACCACCCCTTCCTTCAGCAACCACCACCTTGATCAATCAGCAGCCATCAAGATTGAGGCAAGACCTTTCAGCAAAAACATTACAACTTGCTGAAGGCTCAGATGATAGTCAGCATTTTTAGCAATATATTTAATTCAATTATTTTTCATTCTTTCTTTCCATTTTATTACCCAATAAGTTTTTTTTTTATTTTTTCCCTTTTTTTATTGCTATTCGAATACAGTTGTCTCCATTTTCCCACCACCACTTTCCCCCGCTATACGCACACCCACCTCACACCCTCAATCCCACCCCCCTTGGCTCTGTCCATGAAATATTTTTAAATTAAGGTATGTACAGTTTTTAGACATACTGCTATTGCACACATAATAGAGTACAGTACAGTATAAACATAACTTTTATATGTAGTGGGGAACAAAAATTAATGTAATTCACTTTATTATAATACTCACATTATTAAAATTTTCTGAAACTGAACTTGCAATATCTCCTGGGTGTGTGTATACCAATGTTGTTAAACTTTAGGCTCATTTTGTTATTTGTGAAAATCAGATGATTGGTTCAAGAAACAACAGAACTTAGCTTCCAAATAAGTGTAGATGAATACTGTCTTTTTAAAACAAAGTTGTAATTATACAAGTCCCCACAGAGACTGTTTATATCATAAGTGCTAAAAAGTGGTAAGTGTCCCACATAACATCCTTTCCTTCTGAATATGGAAATGCACTTGCATAAGCGCAGATACTTGTTTGGCAATGAGACAATGGAGAAGATTCCCCTTTGTGTTTAGTAGAATGGAGTCAGTTGGTACTTGCTAATTGAGCCAAGGTTCTCTCTGATAATGGCAAAGCATGCCTGGCCCTGTAGCTACACAAATACTGGATAATTCATTTTCCTTTTGCCAAGTGTCAGAGTGGAAATGCCCATGATACATGTTGTTTATCATGAATCACTGTTGGGGGAGACACCTTGGTAAAACAAAAACTGCAGAAGCCAAGATAATAAGAATAAATTTAAGTGTTGTGGATTATTTGTGTGCATGCACACATGTGCATGTGTGCATATTATGTGTATCTAAGCCTTCATGTGACTTTTGTTTTCTCTGAATACCTTGTGTTTCTGTGGAATCTTTCTTTCATGGAGGATGAAACTCAGATGAAAGGAACTAACATAACCAACTCAGTGTTTACTCAGTGTCCAGAAAGTGCATGGCTATTTTTTGAGTCCTTAAAGTTACATAATAAAGACCACCCAAGGTTTCTGCCCTCAAAAATCTTGTCCTTAAATGGATATGCAATTATCTAACTATATGGGTGAAGTAGTTGTGAATGAAATGAATATGGAAAGTAAACACACAATGGCAGCAGAGATGACTGAGATTTATTTGAAATTATAGAGGTGGTAAAACAGATTAGCCCACACATGAGTCTTTGTTGCCAACTAGCTCAGTTCATTAAATCAAGGTATTAATGAGGTAAAAGTGTAAAGGATTTAGAAATTAAGTAGGGATCCAAAGATCTGAGTTCTAGTTTCATGCTTCAGTTAATTAGCTGTTTGACATAAGCAAGGGGATAAGTCTTGCTGCCCTCACAAAAATGAGTATATATTGGTGAAAATGCAGTTCAAGCTTTATTAGTAATATCTGCTTTTAAGAAAACACTTTATTATAGTATGATTGACGTATAAAAAGCTGTACATATTTAATACACACAACTTGATGGGTTTGGAGATTAGTATACCCATAAATCCATCACCACAATCAATTATGTAATATATTTATGAACTCCAAAATCTTTCTTTCACCCTACAAAACCTTCCTTCCTTCCTTCCTTATTTCCCTCCTTCCTCCCTCCCTTCCTTCCTTCCTTCCTTTCTTCCTTCCTTCCTTTCTTCTTTCCTTCATTTCTTCCTTCCTTCTACCGTCTTTATTTTTGTGATAAGAATAGTTAACATAATAGCTACCCCCTTAGCAAATTTTAAATATACAATAGAGTATTATTAATTATAGGCACTGCGCTGTGGAGTAGGTCTCTAACTCTTATCTTGATATACCAAAACTTCATACCCTTTCAGCACCACCTCTTCATTTCCCCCTACTCTCAGCCCTTCATAATCACATTCTAGTCTTTTATTCTATAAATTTGACTATTTTAGAGTCCTCATATAAGTGGAGTCATACAGTATTTGTCCCTCTCTGACTGACTTTTTTACTTAGCATAATGTCTTCTGGGTTCATCTATGTTGTCACAAATAACAGAATGCCTTTTTAATTTCATTTATTTATTTTTATTGCTGTTCAAATACAGTTGTCTACATTTCCCTGCCACCACTATCCTCCACTCCACCCACCCCCATTTCCTACCTTCAATCCCCGCTTTGGCTTTGTCCATGGGTACTTTATACATGTTCCTTGATGACCCTTCGCTTTCTTTTTATGGCTGAATAACATTCCATTGTATATAAATAGCACACTTTCTTTATCTGTTCACCCACTGATGGTTATTTTTGTTGCTTCCATGCCTTGGCTATTGTGAATAATATGAAAATGTGGACATCTATTTGAAATCCTGATATCAATTTCTTTGTGTATACCCTGAAATAGGACTACTAGATCAAATGGTTGTTCTATTTTTAATATTTTGAAAATACCCCATACTGTTTTCCATAGTGACTTCACCAATTTACATTCCACCAATAGTGGACATAGGAGGCAACCTATGCAATGATAGAAAATATTTACAAATCCTATACCTAATTAAGAGTTATTAGATATATCCAAAACACATAAGGAATTTCTCCAACTCAACAGTGAAAAATAAATAAACAAATAAAAATAGGCAAAGAACCTGAATAGACATTTCTCCTTAGAGGAGAAACAAATGGCCAACAGATATATGAAAATGTGCTCAACATCACTAATCATATGGGATACGAAATTAAAATGAAAACACGATATCACCTCACACCTGTTAAGATGGCGATTATCAAAAAAGTAAGACAGAAAGTGTTGGCAAGATAGTAAATGAAAGAGGACCTTTGTAACATTTTCAACACTAGCAAAAACATGAAAAATATAGTTTTAGAAAAAGGACATCACAGGGCCAGATAATTGAGATGATTCATTACTTCCTTATTTTTTTCAGAACACAAAAATTTTTTGAGAACTTATTATTTAAATATGGAGTCAGTTTCACTTCTTTTTTTTAGATGATTTATAAACGACAGCCCGTTATTCCCTGAGTGACTGGGACAAATTACTTAACTTCTCTAATCTTCAAGTTCCCTCTGTATAAAAACAGAGATGAGGAGTGACTGTAACTATGCACATAAAGTATTTGACATAATGCTTGGCACATTGTAAGTGCTAAATAGATAAACTCTAGAGGCACTAGAGTATTAAGAATAAGGCCACTAGTGTCAGACTACTTGAATTCAAATACTAGACTTTATATTTATTCATTGTGTGGCTTTGAGCAACTTATTTAACTTTGCCAAACTTAAATTTTATTTTCTACAACATAAAAAGGGCAGTGCCTACTTTATAGGGTTATTGTGAATATTAAATATAATGAGATATGCAAAACAAGTTCTGGCACAAAAAAATCAATAAATGTAATTAATTCATTCAACAAATGTTTATAAAACATTTGCCAAATATATGCTTGTCACTGTTCTATGGTTTGGGATACAATGATGAACCAAGAGAGAAAACAATCCTTGTTTTAATAGAGCTCATATTCTGATTGGGAAGATAGAAAATACATAAGTAAAAAAAATATATCAGCTATATGTGCCATTCACAAACTAAAGAATAATAAGGAGCTGCAGAAAGACTGTAGGGTCAGGAGCCCAGCTTTTTTTTTTTTTAGGGTTGATTAGAAAGGCATCTTCTCTGAGGATGTGGCACTTGATCAGAGACATGAAAGATGTCAAAGCAGACAGCCATGTACAGACCTGGAGTAAGAACATTTTATTCAGAGGAGTAACCAGTGTAATGTTCCTAATAAGGCAAAAATAATCTTAGTATTCTCTAGAAAGAGCAAAGATATCAATGTGCCTGGAAAATAGTGAGTAAGGAGGGAAAGAAAAATTGGAGATGAGATCAGGATAGGTAAGCAGGGACCAGGTCATGTTGGGTTTTGTCAAATGTTAGCTATTATCATAGATAGTCTCAAGGGGCTTGATTACTGAAGTAATGCTTTATCCCATTAAGTAAATCCTAGCAAGATGCTATGAAGCAGAAACATCTTATGATAATGATAATAATAGTAATAATGGCTGACTTTATCATTTGACCTTTTATAAAGTGATTTTCACATACATAATCTCATTTACTGTTCACAAGAACCCTGTAAGTTGGATAATCACTGATATCATTCTTTTGAGAAGATGGGCTTACAGTGGGTAAAGAACTTGTGTAGTCACATGGCCAGGTATATAGAAGATATGAAGCTTAAGGTTTAACTCTAGAGTACAGTAGCCGCCCCCCCCCCCCTTTTCCACGGGGCATACATTTCAAGGCTCCCAGTGGAAGTCTGAAATGGCAGATGGTACTAAACTCTATATATACTGTATTTTTCCAATAGATATCTAACTTCATTTAAATAGAGTACTTTATGGTTTCTCTTTGTCATATGCAAATTTCCAGCATCACCGCTCTTGCTTTCAGGTCATTATTAAGTAAAATAAGGGTCATTTGAAAACAAGCACTGTGATACTGTGACAGTAGATCTGGTAACTCAGATGGCTAGTACCTGACTAAGGGAGGGTAGTGGTATACAGTGTAGAGGCACTGAACAAAGGTATGATTAATGTCCCAAGGCAGAAAGGGGTGGGTCATCTCAGATTTAACCATACTACTCAGGATGTAATGCTGTTTAAAATATGAATTGTTTATTTCTGGAATTTTCCATTTAACATTTTCAGACTTCTCATTGTGGATAACTGAAATTGTGAAAAGCAAAATTATGGGTAAGAGGGAAGGGGGATACTGTATTGCTTTATTTAGGTTATGCCTCTTTGTCTTGCTGACCATGTAACAAAAGTGATCAACAGAAGAGGATCTGATTCAGCAAGGAAATAGAGGTCAGTTACAAAGCCACAATAGAACTCAAGATACTGATTTTTCCCCCTAATGTAATCAACATCTGAATTGAGGGTGCCTACTTGTCCTTAGTACTTGTGAACTTTATGAATAAAATTTGCATATATATGAATTACTTAAAAGAGTCAGTATAAATTCATAATAGTTGGGCATTGTTTTTTGTATGATAAGATTCTATAAGAAGTGAGTATTGCTTATTCTCACCCTCTATTACTTTTTATTAATTCAAGGATAAAGTTCGCTTATAAGGGACAACACCTGAAGTTGACTGAACAAAAAAATAATCTCATTTAAAATGAATGATACATTTCAGATAAAGAGATGTGGGAGCTTGGCACCAACCCAAACTATATATAACATTTATTAAAATGTATCAAATGCTGACCAAGTTCATTGTGAAACAGAAGACACAGGATTAGGCTGCTACTTTGTTTTTTGCTTTAGATATTTCTGAGGTTGTTTTGTAAGGTGAAAAAGTCAAATGATACACAATAAATTATACAGTCAAAAATTAAAAAGAAAAGTAAAGCCATATGCTACTCAATAATCAATTTTTCTTTTCAACATTTCTTTTCTTGTATTTCTTTTACCCTGAAATTCCAGGAGCTAGTTTTGTTAAGGATGCCTTTGTCTGCTTTGTGTCCCAGGTAAGACAATCCAGATAGCAATCCTAAACAGATTAATACTCTGCTGATATTTTACAAAGAGACATAGTTTGAACTATAGTGTACTAAGCTGATTAGTCTGTTGACATATCTGTTAATCAAGTTGGTCGATAACATTATTAGTTATGGTGGGAATACACAAAATTCATACATAGTTTTTGTCCTTAAAAGGTATCCAATCTAAATAGAGAGACAAAGCATGCATAAATAAAAGTTGACAAAAATACAAGCAGTTATACAGTATTATATTCAGTCAAATATATAATCTTAAACCTCAGGCTCTTTTTGACTTTCTAGAAATCCCTATTGCAAAAAAGGCCCTGTCTTAAAATGCTTTACAAATGACCTATAATAATATAAGTGAATGCTGAAAGTTCTCTAGCATCCTAAAATAGATGTTATCTACCCTTTGAATCCTAATCAGAGTGCCTGAATAATGATTGACTTAGGTAACTTGTCTTCTATATGGAAATTTACCGAGCTAATAATTTATTATTGCCTATTCAAAAAGATCAAAAGGACATTATTACACCATTGTTTCATTGAATAAAATTAGAAATTGTGTTTAGGTGTCACTTAAATAGTACTATATCCATTTACATTTGGAGATAAATAAACTTCTGTGTTCTGGTGTGAAAAACTAACCACTATTTATAGCACTTTTTCTCAAAGCATTGTCTGTGAATCACTCTCATCAAAATCACCTGCAGTGATTGTTAAATTGCATAACCCTGAGCTCCAGCTCATAGCTATCAAATCTAAATATTTGGAAGCATGTTCAGGAACCTGTATTTGTCACAAGCTCTCCATCTCCCAGTATAGACCAAAAGTTTGAAACTGTGTTTAAAATCATATAGTCTTTATAGAAAAATAGACTCCATTTTAAACGTATCTTGCCAATTTCAGATATATAGTTATTAATTAAGGGAGACTCATACTCCCTTCTGGAGATGGCAAATAATGTTTTCCCATTGTCTTTCTTTTTCTTACTATTTTCATTTTATTGTGGTAAAATATATAACATTAAATTTGCCATTTTAATAACTTGAATTATATAATTCAGTAGCATTCACACATTCACAGTGTGGTATAACCATCACCATGATCAATCTATTTCCAATTTTTTTATCACCTTGGAAGAAAGTCTATACTTATTAAGGAATAATTCCACATATCCCCTTCCATCAAGACCTTGTAACTTCTAATCTACTATTTTTCTCTATTAAATTGCCTATTCTATCTATTTCATATATGAAAAATTAGTATACAATAGTTTGCCTTTTATGTTTGACTTATTTTTTAAAATATATAACAACATTTAAAATGTAACTGTATTTACCTTGGCAAGCAGAATACATACAGTTCTTTATTTTGACAAGTAAAAGGCAAAGAAGAGTGACATTATTTTTAGGAACAACTTTACAGTTATTCCAAGTATTATAATCCATGACATTTTAGTTCTCAGTTCAGCACATCTATGTTAAAATTGTTGGAGATGCTAAATCTATATATTTTATGAAGATTTTGCATAAAAAGTTATTAGAAATTACAAAACCACAATCATAAACTTTTACTTTCTTTGAATTCTTGAATGTATTACATACCTAAGCACAGCACAACTTGTATTGATTTTTCAATGGCTCAACTATTTACATGCTGGTGATCTCCAAGTCTCTATCTCCAGGAGCCCAGATCCTTAAACTGAGCCTCAGTCTTTTATCCCCAACTGCCAAGGGGGTATCTCCATCTGAGGTCTTTGCAGGCATCTTAAACTATGTCCAAAATTGATCTCATTATTTTTCCCTTAAACTATTCCAGTCTCTAGCCCTTTTCTACATTAATGGCTACATAACTTATCTAGACACCCAAAGAGTCATGCCAGATTCCTTTCTTTATACTATCCTACTCTTCTCTCCATAGTTAATTGGTTACTAAGTGTGCTAAAAATGCTATTACTTAAATATCTACTGAATTAAACTTTCTCACTCACCCCCATAGTCACTACTTTTATTTCTGACCCCCATTAATTTTATCAGTATTATTGCAACAACTTTGTAATGGGTTTCCTTTCCTTAGTTTCATCTCATTTTAGTCCATCCTACACAATGCCATTAGAGTGACCAGAGGCAAGCCTCCTCTGCATACATTTCTTCAACTGCTCATTAACAGGACTTAGAAGCGCATGTCATCCTCTTCCTTTCGAACCAAATCCCTAAATTATTTTTTGTATTTTTATTTATATTTTATTGTTTATGCTGTTTCAGTTATCCTCACATTTTTTTTTGCCTGCCCCTACCCAGCCCACCCCCAGACAATCTTCACACCATTGTCTGTGTCCTTGGGTCATGCATATATGTTCTTTGGCTAATCCCTTCACTTTTTTCATCCAGACCCATCCTCCTCTCTCCTGTCTTAAAAACTGTCAGTCTGTTACATGTATCTATGCCTCTATTTCTATTTCGTTCGTTAATTTATTTTGTTCATTAGATTCCACACATAATTGAGGTCATATGGTATTTGCTTTCACTACCTGGCTTATTTCACTTAGCATAAACTCTCCAGGTCCATCCATGCTGTCCCAAAAGTTAAGAGTTCCTTCTTTTTTACTGCTACATAGTATTCCATTGTGTAGATGTACCACAGCTTTTTTTTTCACTTCCACCAATAATTTTATTTTTTAACTATATTTTATTGATTATGCTGTTACAGTTGCCCCATTTCCCCCCTTCTTTCCCCCCTAACCTTTACCCCCATTTCCCCTCCCTTTAGTTTTGTCCATAGGTCATACACATAAGTCCTTCTGCTCCTGTACTTCCTATACTGTTCTAACCTCCCCCTGTCTGTTGTCTACCTCCATTTATGCTACTTGTTCTGTGCCCCATTCCCACCCTCTCCCCCTATCACTACCATGTTGATATTCCTCCATACCTCATATAACTCCCTTCAACATTTCATACAATAAAGGCTGGGTGGTGATGAACTTCTTGAACTTGACCTTATCTGCAAAGCACTTTCTCTGCCCTTCCATTCTAAATGAAATCTTTGCTGGATAGAGTATTCTTGGATGTAGGTCCTTGCCTTTCATGACTTGGAACACCTCTTTCCAGCCCCTTCTTGCCTGAAAGGTCTCCTTTGAGAAATCAGCTGACAGTCTTATGGGGATTCCCCTGTAGGTAACTGCCTCCTTTCCTCTCGATGCTCCCAGGATCCTTTCCTTATCTTTGACCTTGGGCAATGTAATTATGATGTGTCTTGGTGTGTTCCTCTTTGGATCCAACTTCTTTGGGACTCTCTGAGCTTCCTGGACTTCCCGCAAGTCTATTTCCTTCGCCAGCTTCAGGAAATTCTCCATCATTATGTGTTCCAATATTTTTTCAATT
>PVJI01031917.1:0-12690 GCA_004026765.1 Micronycteris hirsuta
CTAAGCAGATGATAGTCTCATTTATTAAAGTAAAGAAAAAAGAAAGTGGATTAGTTTTGAGTAGAAAGGTAATAAATTTAATGTTGGACACACTGAGTTTAAGAGCTCTATGATATCACTAAGTAGGATTGTCTACTATCCTGTTATATATATGTGATTCTTGAACCAGAGAATGATGGACTCAGATTTAGATCTGAGAGTCATTAGCATGTCAGTGGTAGTTGAAGTAATAGTGCAAATGAAGTTATCCATATTTCTGTATAAAGTGTGTAGAATGGGAACAGAGGGCTGAGCATAGAATTCTGGAAAGTTACTTTCCTAACCAAATATTTAATGAACACCCATAATGCAAAAGTCATTGACTATGTGTTGAGGAAATAATGGTAAACTAGTAATATCAACATCCCTTCTTGCTCCCTCCTTTTCTTCTGTCCTTTCCTTTTTCCTACCTCCCTTGCTTCCATCAACAATTATTTATTAGTCACCTACTCTATACCATACACATACTAGATGCTAAGGATATTATAGGAATAAGACATAAATGGTTTCTATACTTACAAAGTTTATATTTTAATGGAGAAGAAATAAATTACATTAATTAACTGATGTAATAAATAAAACAATTATAAACTATGATGTAGTCTAGAAGGAAATAATGAAGATTTAAAAGAATATAAGGTAAGGGAGAACATCTTAGATTGTATAAGGTTAAGAAAAACCTCTCTGAGATGTAGTATTTAAGGTAAGACTTGACGGATGAGAAGAAGCCACACATTGCTAGAATCAAAAGGAGTTCAAAATAAGAGAGAAAAAGCTCACCCACAATTGAACTTCACCTGCAAGGGAATGAGAGGGAGATGAGGCAGAATAGGTCAGCAAGGGCCCAATGCAGCCTCTGTTTACATCTTAATAGAATAGATCACAACACGTTAACTGTGCAACTAATTACTTACCTGACAAACATGGGAAGTGATCTAAAGGGGAAAGCAAACAACAGAAGAGTATTGTAATTTGAGAGCATGCAGAGGAATTCGGGCCTGCAAAGGATATTGAGAAGTCCCAGTTTGAGAAGTCTCTTGGGAAATGAAGAGAATGGTATCAAAAAATAAAGAAAAGGCGGTGTTTTAAGAAATAAATCATAACCAACAGAGTCAGGTGAAACAAAGGATTAAGATAATGATAATATTCTGTGTCTTGTTCAATATGGAGGTTAATAAAGTGGGCTACATAAACTCATGGAAAGGTTGATTGAGGAGTCACATTATAGAATGAGGAAGAAAAACAGGCAGTAATAAGCAGACTTCCGGCCAAGATGGAGGCATAGGTAGATACACTGTGTCTCCTTGCACAATGAAAAGAAGGACAACAACAAATTTAAAAACAAAAAACAACCAAAATTGTCAGAGAATAAAACTGTATGGAAGTCCAAAGACCAAGGACTTAAAGAAATAGTCATCCAGGCAGGTAGGAGGGGCAGACACAGGCAGATAGGGTGGAGGGTACATGTAGCAAGGTGTCAGCTGGCAGACCAGGTGAGGCGGCAAGCAGCTAGTGGACTGGGCAGTCTCACATTTGCGTGCAGATAAACCAGGAGGATAAACTGGGGAGTGATACAGACTACATAACCCAGGGTTCCAGCAAGAGGAAATAAAACTTCAAAACTTCTGACTGGAAAAACCTGTGGGGGTTGCAGCGGTAGGAGAAACTCCCAGCCTCACAGGAGAGAGTTCATTGGAGAGACCTACAGGGATCTAGAACATACACAAAACTACCCACCAGGGAATTAGCACCAGAAGGGTCCAATTTGCTTGTGGGTACTGGAGGAAGTGACTAAAAGCTGGCCGAGAGCAAAGCCAGTGTCCCTCTTGGACCCCTCCCAGACATACAGCACCAGAATGCAGAAACATGGGTTGCCCTGCCCTGGCCAATACCTAAGGCTACAGCCCCTAAATACATAACAGGTGCACCAAGACAAAAAAAAAAAAAAGGCCCAAATGAAAGAACAGAATAAAACTCCAGAAAAAATACAACTAAGCAATGAAGAGATAGCCAACCTATCACATGTACAGTTCAAAACACTGATAATCAAGATGCTCACATAAATGGTTAAATGTGGTCACAAAATAGAGGAAAGAGTGAAGGCTATGAAAACTGAATTAAAAAAAGTGCACAGGGAACCAACAGTGACAGGAAGGAAACCAGGACTCAAATCAATGGTTTGGACCAGAAGGAAGAAATAAACATTCAACCATAATAGAATAAAGAAAAGAATTCAAAAATATGAGGAGAGGTTTAGAAACCTATGGGACAACTTTAAACATTACAATATCCAAATCATAGGGAAGCCAGAAGTAGGAGAGGAAGAGCAGGAAATTGAAAATTTAGTTGAAAAAATAATGAGGGAGAACTTCCCTAATCTGGCAAAGGAAATAGACTTCCAGGAAGTCCAGAAAGCTCAGAGAGTTCCAAAGAAGTTGGATCCAAGGAAACACACATCAAGGCACATCATAATTAGATTACTCACGATTAAAGATAAGGGGAGAATCTTAAAAGCAGCAAGAGAAAAGGTGAGAGTTACCTACAAAGGAGTTCCCATAAGACTTTTAGCTTCTTTCTCAAAAGAAACATTGCAGGCAAGAAGGGGCTAGAAAGAAGTAATCCAAGTCATGAAAGGCAAGGACCTACATCCAAGATTACTCTATCCAGCAAAGCTATCATTTAGAATGGAAGGGCGGATCAAGTACTTCCCCGATAAGATCAAGTTAAAGGAGTTCATTATCACCAAACTCTTATTATATGAAATGTTAACAGGACTTATCTAAGAAAAATATTTTCAAAAGAAGATCAAAGAACAGTAAAATTACAAAAAAAAACTCACAACAATCTACAATGGAACCTAAAGAAACAAAAACAAACTAAGCAAACAACTAGAACAGGAACAGAATCACAGAAATGGAGATCACATGGAGGGTTATCAGTGGGGAAGGGGTGGGGGGAGAGTGGGGGAAAAGGTACAGGAAATAAGAAGCATAAATAGTAGGTACAAAATAGACAGTGGGAGTTTAAGAATAGTATAGGAAATGGAGAAGCCAAAGAACTTGTATGTATAACCCATGGACATGAACTAAGGGGTGGGGGGGTAGGTTGTGGGATGGGTGTAGGGCAGAGGGGAATAAAGAGGGGGGAGTGGGACAACTGTAATAGCATAATCAATAAAATATATTTAAAAAATAAAAAGAAATGTTGCTATAAAGAAAGAAAAAAACAGGCAGTGATAGATTGGAGAGAGAAGACCATTCTTTTAGTTAAGTAGGTTCTGATGGGAGTGAGTTATAGAATTGCCAAACTAGAAGAGTTTGTGGATTCCACAAAGTCTTAATTTTTAAAGAAGATTTGGAGTATGTTTCTCTGTTGAGGTACATTAATTAGTAGTAAAGAAGGTGCTGTAAGGACATGAGAAAAATGCAAAGCAAAATCCTTTCATAGGCAGAAGGAAATTACATCCAAAGCAACAACTGGGACATCAAGAAAATGAAAAGACAACAGCTAGAATAGGACAAAATTTGCAAACCACATATCCAATAAGGGGTTAAAATATTATATATATATATATACATATATGGAACTTATACAACTCAATGACAAAAGTTCAAATAATCCAAATAAAAATGAGCAAATGGTCTGACTAGATATTTTTCCAAAGACTATATACAAATGGCAAGCAGGTAGCGTGGCGTTGGTTGTATAGTGGTCAGCATAGCTGCCTTCTAAATGGCAAGCGGGTACACAAAATGTTTCTCAAGATCACTAATCATCAGGGAAATGCAAATCAAAACCACAGTGAGGTATCACCTCGCACCTGCCGGATATCTATTATTAAAAAATAAGAGAAAACCCAGGTATGTGCCCCAACTGGGAATCAAACCAGTGACCCTTTGGTTTGCAGCCCATCCTCAACCCACTGAGCTACACCAGCCAGGGCTACTTGGCCTATACTTTGTACTGGAATATCCCTTTTGAGTAAATCGTAGAGTGCATAAATGCACTCACATATTAGTTAGAATGTAGAGAAAAGGAAACCCTGTACACTGTTGGTGGGAAGGTAAACTGGCATAGTCACTATGAAAAAGAATATGGAGGTTCTTCAAGAAATTAAAAGTAGAGCTACCCCACTTCCAGGTTTATATGCAAAGGAAATATAATCAGTATTTGAAAGAGTCCTCTGCATTCCCTTGTTCATTGCTACATTATTCAATAAACCAAGATACAGAAACAACCTAACTGTCCATCAACAGAAAGAAAAAACGTGTTGTATACATAAGTAATAAACTATTTTTCAGCCATAAAAATTAAGAAATGCCTGTCATTTGGGACAGCATCCTGGAGGGCATAATACCAAATGAAATACGCCAAGTATTGCATGTTATCTATTATATGTATAATTAAAAAAATAAGTCAAAGTCATAGAAATAGAGGGTAGAAAAGTGATTGCCAGGGACTGGGGAGGTAAGAGAAATAGGGAGAGAGGTTGGCAAAAGGTACAAATTTTCTTTTCTAAAATGAATAAGATTTGAGCATCTATTGTATAATTAATACTGATTATAGTTGATAACACTATCTTGTATAATCTAAATTTACTAAAATAGTAGAACTTGATTTTTCTCACACAGACAAAAAAAAGTAAATAATGTGAGGTAATGGATGTGTTAATTAATGAATGTAATCCTTTCAAAGGCCTTTCACAATGTATATGTATATCAAATCATCATTTTGTATGCTTTAAATAACTTACAATTTTATTTGTAAATTTTACCTCAATAAAGATGGGGGAAAAGCAACAGGAAGACATATTATTCCTACATATAAGTTCTGTCCTGAAGGTATCCAGTCATTTAATATGAAAAATAGAGACATTTATTAAAGAAGATACAAGATTCAAGAACCATTGTACATAGGACAATGACACCTCAGTCTCTTTCTTTATGTACCTTGGGACCTCACACAGTTCTCCCAATTTGCCCCATCGTATTTTCCTGAATCTCATCGACAGTCTGAAATCTCTTCCCTTTCAAAGGTGATTTTAGTTTTGGGAAAAGCCAGAAGTCACAGGGCACCGAATCTGTACTGTAAGGGGGCTGAGTCACCGGGGGGATTTGATGTTTCTCCAAAAATCTCTGCACAAGATATGATGCATGAGTGGGTGCATTGTTGTGGTGAAGCTGCCAGTCATCAGTTGCCCATAGCTGTGGGCCTCTGAATCACCCAAATATGTTCTGTGGAAGAATGTTCAAGCTTAATACAAAATTTGATGCAGATTCGTTGCTCTACTTGCTCATTTTTAATGCAATGGCCACACAGTACAAATGCTCACTCAATAGCACTACTGCCCTCACTGACTAGTACCCGCAAGTCATCATTGTTCATACATGTGCATTCCAGTCCACTTTCCTTGGCTGTCAGATTACATCAACGTTACCCGAATTGTTCTTATATTAACAATGGCTGGTCTTTTTCCAGACAGACCTTGTATATTACTTTAGCTTGTTGTTGATCATAATGACCTTTTCTTCCATATGTCTTCTGCTTGAATTCTGTGTTTGTATATAAAAAAATACTCTAGCTACCTCACACTTTACATCAGAATATATTCCAAAAGATAAATATTAAAATTTAAAAAAGGAAATAAAATTGTAGACAAAATATGTGGAATAATGTTTTATAGTCTTTTGGGAATAAAAGTCTACTAACAGTGGCACAAAATCCAGAACACATAAAAGAAAATATCAATAAAATCAACTGTATTTAAAAAAAACTGAATATTAAAAACCAAAGTCAAAGTTAAACATAAATGATAAAGTGGAAATAATAACTGTACTCAGAATTTCCCTAATATGTAAAAAGATCCTATATATCAACAACAGAAAAAGAGCAATCCGATAGAAAATTGGGCAATGTACAGTTTACAGACAATGCCTTTTTCACATTAAAAATATATTTAGCCTAATTCACGATAAAAGAAATCAAATTAAAGATATTCTGAAAATCCTATCAGATTGGAAAAAATCAGATTGTTAAATACCATTGTATTGGTGAAGTTGTAGAAAGCAGACATTAGTTTACAGAAATAAAAAATACAACAGAATTTATAGATAACATTTTAGTAATATCTACCAAATTTACAAATAAACATACACTTTGACTTAGGAATTCCAGTTCTGAAAACTTATCCTCAGTTATATTTGTTTTTTTGTTTGTTTGTTTGTTTTTGTATACAGTTGTAGTGTTGTTGTTTTTTTTTTTGAGAAGGTGGAAATCATAACATACATACTGTAATGTTTAAATGTGTCAATTTGACTGGGTCACAGGAAGACCCAGATAGTTGCTTGAACATCATTCTGGGTGTGTCTGTGAGGGTGTTTTGGATGAGATTAACATTTGTTTTTTTTAACTTTTGACTTTTCAAAATGTATACTGAATTTAATGAAGTGACATTAGTTAATAAAATTATGTAGGTTCCAGTGTATAATTCTATAATGCAACATCTGTATATTGTATTGTGTGTTCAGCACCCCATCAAGTCTCTTTCCATCACTGTTTATCCCCCTTTACCCTTTTCTATCTCCCATTACCCTCCTTTCCCTCTGGTAATCGCCATACTATTGTCTGTATCTGTGAGTTTTTTTTCTTAATCCCTTCACCCTTTTCACCCAGTATCCCAACACCCCCTCCACTCTGACACTCAGTCTATTCTTTGTTTCTATGAATCTGTTTCTATTTTGTTAGTTTACTTATTTATTTAATTATTTTATTGTTGTTCAAGTACAGTTGTTCCCCCACCACCACTCCCCCCACCCCAGCCTCTTACCCTTGCTACTCCCCCCCCGAAGCCATTCCCACCTCCCTCCCCTGATTCTGCCCCTCCTAGGTTTTGTCCATGTGTCCTTTATAGTTGTTCCTGTAAACCCTTCACCCTTTCCCCCCTCATTATTCCCTTCCACCTCCCCTCTGGTACTGTCCATTTGTTCTTAATTTCAATGTCTCTGGTTACATTTTGCTTGCTTGTTTGTTTTGCTGATTAGGTTCCACTTATAGGTGAGATCATATGGTATTTTTCTTTCACTGCCTGGTTGTACATATGTGAAATAATGTATGTTCAAACTATTCATTGGTGCATTTTTTTGCTTGCAGCAATACATTAGAAACATCCCAGGTAACAATCAGTAGGATTCTAGTTAAATTATATCCATCAACAAAATACTATCCAGTAAGGTTCTTTATGGGTTACTAAAAATGATTTCCACAATGCATTTCTCAGTACAAATGGCAAGGTGCAAAACTGTTCTCAGAATACTACATTTGTGTAAAATACACAGATTGCTTAAATATGAACAAAGAGAGTGTCTTCAGGAGGATATCCAAGAAACTGATAATATCAGTTGTCTTTAGAAGAAAAGTGTCTATGGTACAAGGGTAGACAAAACATTATTGCTTTTTATATTTTTGAATTTTAACCTATGTAAAAGCATTATTAATTCACAAAAATAAATGCAGTCATAAGATACATTAAGATTATAAATCATTCAGTTTTTTAAAAAAATATGTTCCAAGATTATTACTTCAAAGAGTAAAACAAATACAAATTACATAATGTTAAATACTTCCCCTCAGTTTTAAATTACTATTAAAAATCCACTAAGCAAAACCACAGACATAATAAATAATACAAAGTAACTTGGCTGTGACTTCAATGTCAAAAATATGTTGTTAGGCTAAATGAAGTTTTCCAGTGAAATACATAAAAAATATTGTAGCAAAGTATTAATAAAGCAATAATTATGTCTTGAAATCAATGGGTGAGACAAAAATTATATAAAATGTATCAGATTTCTTTAGGGTCACCATGAAAATATAATTTATAATTTAGGTAAGCTACTTTTCATCAGTAGATATCAAAGCCCTTATAAATGATATTATTCTATATAGCTAACAAAACCTAGAAGTGGTAGACAATTACTAACCTTTGGTTATAGGAATATAAAAAATGCCCAAGTGTGTATCAAGTTCTGCATTACTCACTTAACAGTACCACTATTTTAGAGTCAGTTTTCCTGACATTCCATCCCATTTCCATCAAATATTACAACTGCATCTTCAATATTATTAACCTTCCATTGAACACTGTTCCTTGATCACAGATTTCTCCAAACCTTTACTAAACTTTATTTATTCACTCATTCAATCCCTGAGAAGACATTTTGTTTTCCAACATGTACTTCATGAAGTTTCTAAGCCTACAGATTTGCCTATCCATAACTTTTGGATCCTAGATATGCATCCACAGCATGTGATGTGGAAAGGTTAAATCCTGTATTACAACAGTCAGACTATATGATGTGTGAGAATACTAGATATTCTTCCCATTAGAGAAGTGAGCATTCCAGATTCCTTCCCCTCCAGTCTCAGAATCTTCCAGATCAAATCCAAAGACCAACATCTTTCTTTTCATCTCTGCCAACTGACACTAAGAGGAAAGAAACATGCTGGTATGAACTAATGAAGTATATCCAGTCTCATCTCTAGGTGTTTTTAAACACTTTGCTCTAATGTTTTTACATATAATTAAATAATTATTTGTATAGAGTCCGTAAAAATTAGCTTTGAAAAAGTTTTTCATAGTGAATCTAAATTGCATTTCATTCTTATTCTATTCTCAACCCCCTTCCTTTCTGCTTCATATCCTCTGCACTTCCTCACTTTGTCCCACTCCCTCCCTTGCCCACTTTTTTACTATCATTTGTTTGTACACCTATATGTATGAATGCAGCTTTCTTTGTTCACACTGAGACAATATGGTTGCTATTCTTATCATTATGTTACACCAAATCTCCAAGGATGTAATTGTGGTTTGGTTACCACCAAGGTGCCCTCAGTAAAGATGTTTTCCTTTGGAAAGAACAAAAAAGAATACTATTGTAACTCATTGATGTTGGATAGGATGAGTGTACAGAGTGAAAAACTTCCTGGAGGCCTTTTAAGCAGTAAAAAATATATGTTTTAAATATGGAGCTAAGTCCTGTGAACTTGCCTATAAAGGCATCCTGCTTTAAGTTGTTTCAAGCATGTGTAATACTGTTTATTAAGATCGTATTTGGCACAAAATAGATATAATCAAAATATATTTTGAAGAACACATTAATGAAGGGATATTTTTTCACATATCAGCTATTTGTTTTCCCTGAGTAGTTTGTAGTATGTGGTGATTAGAAAACAAGAAGATCCTTATGAAATGTTTTAGAGGGCATACAAAATGTAATACAATGCTCTCTCCCTATGGTCTTTTTACATAAAACCACTTTAAATACTAAACTAAAAAATGAATACAGTGGGGTTTGATTGAAATGTTTGCAACTGTTCACCTGGGTGACTCAGTAAAATTCTGTTTCCAAATCAGAAAAAAACATCAGAACAAATTTCATTTCCTGTGTCCAATAATGAAAATAGGGTTTACAAATGTTTTTCTTTTGGCATATTTAAAAAGAAGCATTATAGAACAGGATAATTCCACTGGCTTTTTGATTACTCATGAAAAACTTACTACAGATGTCTAAAGACAGAAGGTGATCTATTTCTTTTGCTTTACCCACAGAATTTTACACATTTCATCTCAAGTTATTTCTCTACCCAGAAATTTCAGCATTGAGATAGGAATAACAGTATAAGAAGAAACAAAAAAAGTGCTAAGAGTTATTGGATATCTTTCATTTTCAGTAAATCAATTCACATTGGGAAACCTCTGATTTTTACAGTTATTACTTTATTCTCTGTGCTACAGTATATAAAAATACTTACTATGCCATTTTAAAATCCATCTGTTACATGTCTGTCTTTCCCCTTACATGGTTAAGTTCTTTAAGGATAGAAAATATGTGTTATTCACTTAAGTATACAAACACAGTCTTTAGCATTTTGCTGGTATACGGTAAATCTTGGTTAATGCTTATTAACTAAAATATATAATAGGTAAATGTAGAAATGTGCATAAAATAATCTATCTTTAAAATTGTTTCTTTAAAATCACAAATGCAATATATGCTCAATGTTGGTATTTAAATATAAAAACATAAAGAAAAATCACCTCTGATTTCATTATCTTCGCTACAATCAAGAGTTGTTACTTTTTTTATATTATGAATACCCATAAAATGAAGGTTATTTTATTTTGTTTAAAAGGTGATATGCATTTGATAAGAAGCCAGCCAAGATGGAGGCACAGGTAGAAATGCTTTGCTTCCTCGCACAACCAAGAGAAGGATAACAACCGATTTAAAATAATAAACAGCCAAAACTGTCAGGAAATCAACCTGCATGGGACTCCAACAACCAAGAAATTAAAGAAAAAATCATCCAGACCAGCAGGAGGAGCAAAGATGGGAAGCTAGGTGGGGAAGATCCCCAGCAAGGCAGCAGACCATGTGAGTGAACTGGGGGCTGGAAACTAAAGACTCAGAACCTCTAGCTATAAAATCCTCTGCAGGTTGCAAAGTCAAGAGAAACTCCCAGTCTCACAGAAGAGTTAATTGGAAAGTGGGACTAGAGCTGAGCAAGTAAGCGGCAATGTTCCCTCTCTGACCACTCTCTCATGGACAGAGCTACAACTCAGCAAAGAGGGTTACCCCACCCTGGTGAACTTCTAAGGCTCCGCCCCTTACAACATAACAGGTGTGTAGAGATGAAGAAATATGGCCCAAATGAAAGAACAGAACAAAACTCCAGAAAAACAACTAAGTGATGAGAGATAGACAACCTGTCAGAAGAAGAGTTCAAAACATTGGTAACCGGGATGCTCACAGAAATGATTGAGTTTGGTTGCAAAATGAAGGAAGAAATGAAGCCTATACAAAGGGAAATAAGAAAAAAATATACAGAGAACCAATAGTGAAGGGAAGGAAACCAGAACTCAAATCAACGATTTGGAACAGAAGGTAGAAATAAACATTCAACCGAAATAGAATGAAGAAACAAGAATACAAAAAAAAAAAAAAAAAAAAAATGAGGAGAGGTTTAGGAACATCTGGGACAACTTTAAGTCCTCCAACATCCAAATCATATAGGTGCCTGAAGGAGAAGAGGAAGAACAAGAAATTGAAAACGTATTTGAACAAATAATAAAGGAAAACTTCCCAATACGGCAAAGGAAATAGACTTCCAGAAGTCTAGGAAGCCAAGAGATTCCCAAAGAAGTTGGACCCGAGGAGAAACATACCAAGGCACATAATAATTAAGCTACCCAAGATTAAAGATAAGGATACAATCTTAAAAGCAGCAAGAGGAAAGGAGAGAGTTACCTATGAAGGAGTGCCCATAAGATTGATTTCTCAAAAGACATCGTACAGGCAAGAAGGGGCTGGAAAGAAGTACTCAAAGTCATGAAAGGCAAAGACCTACATTCAAGATTACTCTATCCAGCAAAGCTATCATTTAGAATGGAAGGGCAGATAAAATGCTTCCCAGATAAGGTCAAGTTAAAGGAGTTCACCATCACCAAGCCCTTATCATATGAAATGTTAACAGGACTTATATAAGAAAAAGAAGATCAAAAACTATAAACAGTAAAATGACAACAAACTCACAACTATCAACAACTAAACCAGAAAAAACAAACAAAAACTAAGCTAACATGTAGAAGAGGAACAGGATCACATGGAGGTTTATCAGTGGGGAGAGGGAGGATGATGGGGAAAAGGTACAGGGAATAAGTAGCATAATTGGCAGGCATAAAATAGACAGGGGGAGGTTAAGAATAGTATAGGAACTTCCTAAGATGGCGGCATAGGTGAATGCACCGTACCGCCTCGCACAACCAAACAAGGGAAAAAAAAGAAATATACACATCCAAACACAGCCAGATCTGACAGAAAATCATATTGAGAGGAAGTTCGACAACCAAGGAATTAAAGAAGATACATTCATCAAGTTTGGTGAGCCAGAAGGTGCAGAGCGAAGGGAGAGCGCTCGGTGACCCCGCGGCGAGCAGGTGAGCAGACAGACGGCAGGTCCGCGGTTGGAGGGGCGGTCCCCGTGGGGCTGCCCAGACGGGGACCGACTGAAGCTCGGTCTGCGCCCGGCTCATCCGGACCCAGCAGGGCCGAGAGACCGGTGGACTCAGCAGGTCTGCATTCGTGTGCAGAGAGAACCTGAAAGAAAGCAGGGCGCAACTCAACGGCGCAGATTGAGTGCAAGTGAGGGGGTGGAGTCCGCGGCCGGAGGAACGCCCGGCCTCACAGGAAAGTGCGCTGGGGAGACCCTCGTGGGATTGGAGCTGTACAGCCCGTCCACCGACCCTGGAGCGACCCCCAGAGCCAGCGCAGAGGGGCCCAAAGTGCTTGCAGGAGGCGGTGTGGGTGCGGAGAGTGGAGAAGGAGAAGGCGCCATTGTGCGCTCAGGCCCCGCCCCCAGAGGCTTCGGTCCCAGCACAACTACCAGGAACTTCTCTGCACAGGGGATCCCCAAGACTCCGCCCCCCTTACAGTAACAGGTTCACCGAGGGGGAAAAAATGGCCCAAAGAAAGGGACAGATCAAAACCCCAGAGCTAACCGACCAAGAGATAGCCAACCTATCAGATGCACAGTTCAAATCCCTGGTAATAAGGATGCTTTCAGAATTCGACGAAAAATTAACGAACTTGCTTG
>PVJI01031918.1:0-12642 GCA_004026765.1 Micronycteris hirsuta
TAGCAGTTATCACACTGTTGTCCAGAAATTTTACTTAAGAAGAATATCTCTGAGTACCTACTCTATGCTGGATGTTTTCTCCCCCACCCCCCTGCTTTGGAGAAATATTTATTGCATATAGTTATGATGCAATTATAACATTCTTCCCCAAAGAAACCCAACTCCTCCCCTTCAGTTGATGATTCTGGATCTGAGAACTGGCTCAGAGCTGGAAATTTCCCATTGCAAAGCTGGTATCGGCTTTCTCATCAACTCTTCATTTCTTGCTCTTAATCTATCCTAGGAATATCAAGAATTACTAGCCATCACTACAGATTCTTGTGGGTTAAGACACCCTAGTTGCCATTTGGCCTTGTTGCTCATTATAGAAGCTATCCTAGAAATCAGTCACCCCCATTTACTCAGTTACATGGGAACATGTTCTAGTAATCCTAGCCTACAGAGACAGCCACCACTGAACTTCCAGAAATACCTGTGCTCTCATCATTAGCATCCCTGTTATCTGAGTGATAGGAGGTGCTTTGGGGTCTCCAAGTGACACAGTCAAGTGTTGGGGTCTCCAGTCACATGTAACAAGCTCACGTTAATGTTCACGAGCCTGCTGACCCTTCTCTGAATACTCTGCTATTTAGTTTAAGGATCTATCCATGGTTTACTATAGGTCGTCATTCGTGTCCCAAGTTTTTTTAAATTGAATTTATTGAGGTAACATTGGTAAATAAGATTATATAGGTTTCAAGTGTGCGACTCTATAATACATCATCTGTATATTATATCATGTGTTCACCACACTAAGTCAAGTCTCCTTCCATCACTATTTATCTCCCCTTTACCCTCTTCTATCTCCCTCCATCCCTCCTTCCCTCTGGTAACACCATACTGTTGTCTGTGTCTATGACTTTTTTGTTTGTTTGTTTGCTTAATTCTTTCATCTTTTCCACCAAGCCCTCCAACACCCCTTGCCTCTGAAAGCTGGCAATCTGTTCTCAGTATCTATGAGTCTCTTTCTATTTTGTTTATTGGTTTGTGTTGTTCATCAGATTCCACATATAAGTGAAATCATATGGTATTTGTCTTTCTCTGACTGGCTTTGTACCAACAAATTTATTTATATTTCACCACTTCCCTGCTAAGTGAAGTAGTGGGAAACAGCCTTTTAAATAGCTGATTATGGTTAAGCATTTTGCATTCAGTATTTCTTTTAATATTTCAGGAAAGACATGATCCTTATTCTAGCAAAAAATATTAAAGGCTTACTGATCTGAGTAAGGAAGAACTAAAACTGGACCTCCTACCCAGACCCGCCTTGATTCCACTATTGAGGGTTCTCCCATTATACCACATGGTAATGTTGTTTATGGAAAATATGTAACTGAAGGGTTTTCTTTTTAAAACACACGGACACCTGATTCTTCATGAAATTATTGTATGTTGAGAGATTTACCTTTGCAAAGTCTCACATTTTCAAAGTCACTGTTGCACTTTAAGTCTTTTTCATGTATCACTAACAGATAGAACCAACCGAGAAATAAAAGAACTGGAAACTCAGGATTCAGTGAGGCAGAAGAAATAACACAGAATCCAGAAAGTGTATCTCTTGAGAATGTCAAGTGGCGTAAAATCATAAGCTAATTGAAAATGATAGTTTAGGGCCTGGGAGAGACAGGGCATTCAGGAGCAAGAATAAGTTCACACAGGTATGGAAGAACAGTGATTTTGAGTCCACTTGGACTAATAACTTTTTATTATTAAAGATAGAAGCAGAGAGACCTGTATCAATTTGACTCTAGCTAGAGCCAGAGTAAGAATATTAACAGCAACCACAGCAGAAACAGATGTGTGTGCCAAGTGTTTGCATAACACTTTTGGACAGTTTTTTGTTGACTACTAACTAAAAACACATGCATTTATTATTGATAGGATATGATGAAATGAAGACGGAAATATGTGGTGTTAGAAAAAGAATAATAGCAGTATATAATGAAGTATACATGCACTATGTAGTTTTACAAATTTTAATAGATTTTGGACAAGCTAAATTATAGTTCTGGTTATCTGAACAAATATTTGAAGCACTTAAAGTGCTGGGCTGAAGTTTTCCTGTTAAACAAAGCAGGGGCAAGGCAATTAACTTTCTGGATACTGTTCAAGGTCAGTACGTCAAGGGAAGCTCTGAAGCTATGACCAAAGATAGCAACAAATATCATGTCACAGTGCACATACTCTGTTCCTGGCCACTATGGTCATCCAGTCCAAGTTCTGTTGCTAATGGCACGATAAGAAAGCTGTGGTCAAATGTAGAAAACAGTTGGTAGAAGTGGAGCTATCCATGTCCTAGCTAGTTTCATCTTGGGGCAAGATTTGAGACAGAATTTGAAATGAGTTTGTGGAATAGATAAAGAGGAAGATCTTGGAAAGCAGTCTTGGGTAAATTAAAGACTTAATGTTCAGATGATGCCAGACACAATGTATCTGTTGTTTCTTCCACTGAGACTTTGTCAGTTAATAATACGAGTAAACTTAAGATATCCTGTGTCCAATGGTTTCACTTGGTGTAACTCCAGATTTTTCAGCCTCGCCAACAGCAGTACATTGGACTAGATTATTCTTTATTGTGAGGGCTGTCCTGTGCCTTGGAGCATATTTAGTAGCATCCTTGGCCTGTACCTGTTAGTAACACCCTACCCACTTATAACAGAAAGGTCTCCAAACATTGGCAAATGTTCTCTGGGAAACAAAATTGCCCCTGGTTGAGAACCACTGCCTTAACTTGTGGCCATTGCTATAAGTGAGAGAAGTTTGGTACTGGAAATACGTATGACTCATTCTGGTCTCATGGCTTTTTTTTTTTTCTTTTCTAATACTAGGGAGGTTGAGTCAACAAAATGGCAGTCAGAATATTGAGTAATTATCATCCAGGGTTTATAGATGGAGGCACTTAGAAGGAGAGCTAAGGTCTGTCTCCAAAACACATGGAAGATATTTGAATCCCTGTCATAAAATTCTATTTGCCATTTCTTTTCTCTGTAAGTGGCTTCTATTCTATGCTTTGCAGAACCCAAGCCTTAGATAATAAGAGAAAAAAACAAAACAAGTATGGCTTTGGGCCCTTCTGCTTTTCTACCCCATCTCTAGCTAATTTCAAATGATAGTTTAGGGCCTGGGAGAGACAGGGCATTCAAGAGCAAGAATAAGTTCACACAGGTATGTAAGAACATTATTTTGAGTCCACTTGGACTAATAACTTTGTATTATTAAAGAGAAGCAGAGAAGCCTGTAGCAATTTGACTCTAGCTAGAGCCAGAGTAACAATAGCAACAGCAGCCCTGGCTGGTGTATCTCAGTGGATTGAGCACGGGCTGGGACCCAGGCAGTCCCGGTTCGATTCCCAGTCAGGGCACATGCCTAGGTTGTAGGCCAGGTCCCCGTGAGGGCCATGTGAGAGGCAACCATACATTGCTGTTTCTCTCCCTCTCTGTCTCCCTCCCTTCCCCTCTCTCTAAAAAGAAATTAAAAAAAAAAAAAGAATAGCAACAGCAGCAGTATGCAGAATGTTAGCGGCCCCCTCCACCCCCCACTTTGTTTTACCTTGGCCAAAGCAGCAGGACTCTCGCCAATCTTACATGGAGAACGGTTAATGTCCACAATAAAGAAATTAACAGACAAAACCATCTGCATTATCCTTTTGCCTGCTTTCACTTGGAGGCGGCAGAGCCAGTGTTAATTCACAGAGAAGCTCAACAATATTTATGTGTTGTGGGAAATCTGTTTTCAAGGGCAAGGTGAACTGAGGCTGCAGGGGGGTATTAAATTTGCTAATCTGCGTGGTAGAAAGTTAAAGGGACTGGGGCCATTTTTGTCACCCATTCCTGGTCTCTTTCCCGAAAGAGCCATCTTTTTGCCTCTGTTTTTCTCTTTTCCAGGCTACCCCAGGCTATTCTGCCAGAGCTGTCTCCTGGCAGAGCCTTGGAAACTGTACCCTGTTCTTGAGAATCTAAATTCTCATCCTGGTGGCATCTTGCTTGGCAATCCTCAAATTCTATATTAATCCAGGAATTTCTAACTCTCCCCTTTCTCATAAAATAGTGGTCATCTCAGGGCAGGAGAAACACAGCTTGACCATTCACTTCTCCCCTGTCTGCTTGTCATGATATCTGAAATTCTACACTTTGAGATAGACTTTGTTAAATAAACAGATGATTTCCTTGGTTATCATTTTCTTAAAAGCAGATGAACTTGAAAATTTTGACATATGTATATTTTGTCAGCCAAAAACAAACCATCTATTTCAGGAGGCAATATCGCATACTTGTTAATTGTGTGCCTTGGAATGTATGCTTTGGAATCAAACTGCCTCAGTTCATATTCCAGGTTGCCGCTTTTAGCAACATTATCTCATTCGAGTTTTCTAAATTTTTATGAACCTCGTTTTCTCATCAGCAAGGTGGGATAATAATGCTTTCTATGTTAAAGTTATGGGAATTAAATGAGACACTGATCTGTATAAAGCATTTTTTAAAATGCCCCACTATTATTACTACTTGATTGCTAAGGGCCATCCTGCATACATATTAAAAGCTAAAAGAATCATTAATAAGAATTAATACAACATTGGGAGCGATGTTGGCAATTTCACAATAAATGCTGCTTGACAATGTCTGGGATGAGAATGACCAGTCTCTGCAAGTAGACATTGTAGACCTGGAAAGACCAGATCTGTGTGAGGTATACTTACAGAGACTGGTGTCAAAAATTCTATGAGATAAAAAAAATATATATATATATTTTTGTTTATATACATATATATTTATTTTTGTTTATAAAAAACATATATATATTTCCTCTTCACTGGGCTTTCTCACTCTGTAATACAAGCAAAGCCAATGGAGTTAGCTTTGGATCACAAAGAGAATAATCTCTTCTGCATTAAAAGATGTCTCAAAATAAACTATATTTTGGATAAAATGATAAAAACCAATTTAGATTAAATAGCAATAGATAATCATTTACCTTACTAGAAGGCATTGTAATTACATTTTTACTATAAAATCATTGCTGATAGTTGTTTGCTCATTTTACATGTCACTGAGTGCAAGGCCTTCTAATCGCACTTTAATACTCTTATCGGCTTTCTTCTTCTCTCGAGTTGGAGTAGACGGAGTCACACCTTGCTCTCACATGGCTTACCCCTGCTCTTCATTCCTGGAGAAACTGCTGCGGTGCCGTGGTTCATGTAGTGACACAACATCCCTTGGTGGACAGAAAGTGCAGTGGGATTAAAGTCATTCTCATCCCCTGAAATCTTACAAACCGTCTATCAAGAAAAATGACTTCCATTTTGTCTTACAGACTATAAGTAGCAATATGCTGGACTGATAATGGGGCTCAATATGAAAACAAGTACCTAATTTTCAAATATATTAGAGATGATTCTATTTTAAGATTTTTTTTACTTTTGAAATTTCTGAGTTTTATAATCCTTTTGGGAACTTATAAACACAAAGTTCAATGCTAGTAAACCTTAGTCCTTTCTTATATTTTAGTATACTAATGACTATTTACAATCTACTAGACATTTGCATATAATTTAAGATTACTGGATATATCTAGATTTAATTAAGCCAATTCCTCCCTAAAAAAACAAAAAACTAATTTATATGAACTGCAGTAATTCTGAATCTGTAATGATTTATTTGTGCCTATTATTAACAACACAGTTAGAAGAAAAGAACTGAGCAAATTCAAAATTTAAACAGGATAGTACAAGGTATACATTTAAACTACTTAGGTAACAAACTTTTAAGCTCTCCATTTTATGGAAAGTATAGAACACTGAGCATTATTCTTTTCTATTTATTAAAGAAAATTTTCCTACTGTGAACATTGTAGCTTAGTTTGTGTTACTCTCTGTATATGAAACTAATAAAGTTGTATATTTTTGAATAGACATCATCTTTTCACAAATTCAGCTTGCCTATTTCTTTAATTAATCCAAATTAGATACTATGTTTCTCCCCAAACAAAATCCATCCTTAATCAATTAAATGAGAGTTTTTGATGAAATGTTCCTTAACAGAGAGTAAGTAATTGAGATGTAATTGTTTGTAGATGAAAAATAACTGCCACTTTCATGGCAAATGTGAGTTTAATGCAGATGATTTCCATGATTATGATGTGTTTTATGTGGCTTTTTATACCACTATTTTGGAAGCATTTATAGTACCAGTTGAGGAAAAATACATCTTAATGTTTGTTTTAGTGTTTGGCAACAAATACAGTCTATAAAATATGTAGTAGTTAATATTAAAATCTCATGCCAAATTGTAACATAAAGACGAGATTCAGTCTCTTTAAATGCATCAATTTAAAGCTTCATCTGAATAAGTTCTCACTTCACATTTGGGTTTCCTATGATTTTCAGTAGGTGAGCTCTGGCGGAGTTTGGAGTTGTGTCTTTTCCCCTGGTTGGCACAGCATGCAAACTGAGGACTGTTAGTGAGCCTGCCTTGCTCTTTCTTCTAAGTGGAGTACTGGTGGCAAGCACCTTCAGTGCCCATTGGGTATGCTGAGTAATTGGAGCACAAAATATCTTTCTTTTGAGCCATCTGCATGGAAGGAAGGAGATGAAATGTCAGGCCTACGAATCTCTCCCTATTTCATTGGTTTACCAGGAAAGAACAATTTATAATCATCATCATCATCATCATCATCATCATCATGATCTTCATGTTTGTATTTTCTCAAGGTTGCCTTTACTTAGGATTAGATTACTCACCTCCCTCTACCAAGTCCCCTCTGCTGTATAATTCCTCATTCCTAAGAATGATCAGATTCCTTTTCAAAATCAGGTAGTACTTTTTTATCATGCTGCATAACATGCTTGAAGAAAGAGAATCTAGATTACTTTAAGAAAGACGCAGTGATGTCTTGCTGGTACATGGAGCCTATGCATGGGGAGACAAATGCTTGCTTTTCATCTTGGTCAAACATCTACACCTAAGAGCCACCTAGCCTTGGGCAGGTTTTTAAAACACTCTGGGACTCATTTTCCTCATCTCTAAATTAGAAGGTTAGAAACAATATATAAAAGTACCTGGTGAAAATGGAATATGATAGGAGATAGCTTCAACAGTTAGATATAAGAACAGGAAGGGGGAAGAAACAAAGAAAGAGGGAAGGAGATGAGAGCTGTGTGCAGGCTGGGTGCTGGTTAGGAGGTAATGAGACCTGGACCACCTAAGACACAGATTTCTCCCTGGGAATGGAAAGGGAGAAATACTGTGATATTCCTCCAAATTTATCACAGTTGAGAAATAACTGGAACAGACCGTACTGTGTCAGGATGCTCGATGAAACAAATGTGGGGCTTTATTAGAACAGAACATTATCCTGAACTACAAGGTAAATTTCTCCATTTTAATATACATTATTATTTTGGAATTCTTTTATATTTACCAACAAATTGTAAGGATAATACCACAAGTTCCCTAACCCAGTTCCCCTACTGCTAATACCATATTTTTTGGACCATAAGACACACCTAGGTTTTAGAGGAGGAAAATAGGGGAAAAATTTTTGAAGCAAAAGTATGGTAAAATATTTAATAACATAAACAACATAATATTTCACCAATGTAAATGTAAACAGAACATTCGGATGATAAGATGCACCTTCATTTTCCTCCCAAATTTGCGGGAAAAAAGTGTGTCCTATAGTCCGAAAAATATGGTATTTCACAGTGCTATGGTACATATGTCACAAATATGGAACCAACATTGGTACATTGCTGTTGACTAAACCCCATACTTTGTTTGGTTTCATTAGCTTTTTTCTAGACTCCTTTTTCTGTTCTAGGATCCCACTCATGATATGACATCATAATTAGTCATATGTCTTCTCCCATCTAAGACAATTATTCAGACTTTCCTCATTTTTGATGACCTTGACAGTTTTGAGGAGTCAACTATTTTATAGAATGTCCCTCAAGTTGAATTTGTCCGATATTTTTCTCAGTTATACTGGGGCTATAAATTTGGGGAAGAAAAATGTAAGAAATGGTTTGCTCTGTAATTCACATTATACCAAGGGCATATGCCATCCACATGACATTATTGATGATGTTAACTTTGATGGTCTGGCTAAGTTAGTGCTTCAGGTGTAAATGCTTCCCCCTGCCTTCCCCTACCTTAGTCTTGGCAGCAAGATATTAAGCACAGCCTATACTTAGTTATGCTCTGTCTCCTTCAGAGGGAGGTAGATGTGTAAATTATTTGGAATAATTCTACTTAAAGATTGGTCTATTTCCCTTGCTTACTTATTTATTCAACCATATGTCCATGTCTGTGTGAACTCATGGATATTTATTTTATACTTTGGATTATAATCCAATATTACTTTATTTTTTATTAAATATTTTATTGTTGTTCATTACAGTTGTCCCAATTTTTCACCCTTTGCTCTTCTCTGTCCATCTAACTCCCTGCTCCCACAGTCAATCCCACCCTGTTTTCCATGTCCATGAGTCATTCATACATGTTCCTTGACTATTTCCTTCCCCATTTTTCTACCCTTATTCCCCCCTGTCCCCGCCTCTGATCACTGTTAGTTTGTTCCTCATTTCTCTACCTCTGGTTTTATTTTGCTCCTTTGTTTGTTTTGTTCACTAGGTTCCACTTATAGATGAGATCATATGGTATTCATCTTTTATTGCCTGGCTTATTTTACTTAGCACAATATTCTCTAGTTCCATCCATGCTGTTACAAAAGGTAGGAGTTCCTTCTTTCTTTCTGCTGCATAGTGTTCCACAGGTGTACCACAGTTTTTTGATCCATTCATTTACTGGGCACTTAGGGTGTTTCCAGCACTTGGCTATTATAAATAACACTGTTATGAACATAGGGGTCCATTGGTTTTTTTGAATTGGTGTTTCAGGATTCTTAATGTATAATCCCAGTAGTGGAATTGGTGGATCAAAAGGCAGTTCCATTTTTAGTTTTATTGAGTAAATTCCATACTGTTTTCTACATTGGCTGCACGAGTCTGTGTTCTCACCAACAGAACACTAAGGTTCCCTTTTCTCCACATTTTTAAAAATTATTTTATTATTCAAGTACAGTTGTATGCATTTACCCCCCATAAATGCCCCCTAACCCCAGCCATCCCCACCTCCTTCCCCTGTTTCTACCTCCTCCTTGGTTTTCCATGTGTCCTTTATAGTTGTTCCTGAAAACCCTTCATCCCCCATTATCCCCTCCCATCTCCCCTCTGGTTACTGTCAGATTGTTCTTAATTTCAATGCTTTTAACTTTCTCCTTTTTTCTTGCTGCTTTTAAGATTCTCTCCTTATCTTTAATCTTGGGTAACTTAATGATGATGTGCCTTGGTATGTTCCTCATTGGGTCCAATTTCCTTGGGAGTCTCTGGGCTTCCTGGACTTCCTGAAAGTCTATTTCCTTCACCAGACTGGAGAAATTTTTCTTCATGATTTTTTCCAATAAATTTTCAAATTCTTGCTCTTCCTTTTCTCCTTCTGGCACCCCTATGGTTTGGATATTGGAGTGCTTAAGGTTGTCTCCAAAGTTCCTAAGCCTCTCCTCATTTTTTTCAAATTCTTGTTTTTTCATTCTGTTCTGGTTGGATGTTTATTTTTTCCTTTTGTTCCACATTTTGATTTGAGTCTTCGTTTTCTTTCCTTCACTGTTGGTTCCCTGTATATTTTCCTTTGTTTCACTTTGTATAGCCTTTATTATTTCCCTCATTTTGTGACCAAACTCAATTATTTCTGTGAGCATTCTGACTACCAGAGTTTTGAACTCTGCATCTGACAGGTTGTCTCTCTCCTTGTCTCTTAGTTATTTTTCTGTAGTTTTGATCTGTTCTTTCATTTGGGCCATATTTCTTTGTCTCAGTGCACCTGCTATGTTGTAAGGGGCGGGGCCTTAGGTATTCACCAGGACTGGGCAACCCTCTTTTCTGATTTGGGGTGCTCTCTGTGGGAGAGGGATCAGGGAAGGAACAGTGTCTCTTGCTCAGCTCTAGCCCCACTTTCCTTCACTTCCCTCATTTCCTGTAAGTGGAATGTGCCCTTTCACGTGTTGATTTCCAAGTGGGAGGTGTGTATACATTCTAGGATCCAGTAGGCCTGTCCAATGGACTCTCCTGTGAGACTGGGAATTTCTCCCACTGCAGCAACCCCCACAGGTTTTTACAGCCAGAGGTTTTGAGTTTTTAGTTTCCAGGTCAGCCAGCTCCCACCTTGCCCACATGGTCTGCTGCCTTGCCATGCATCCTCTCCACCTGGTTTCCCATCTTTACCCCTCCTACTGGTCTGGATGAATGTTTCTTTAACTCCTTGGTTGTCAGCGTTCCATGCAGTTTGATCTTATGGCAGTTCTGGTTGTGTATTGTTTTTAAATTGGTTGCTATCCTTCTTTTTGTTGTGCGTTGATTATGCGAGGAAGTGAAGCATTTCTACCTATGCCTCCATCTTGGCTACTAGTTTCTTTCTTTCTTTTCTTTCTTTTTTTTTTTTTTTTGCCTGTAACTGTACATATCTCCTAATACCATTTGTTGAAGAGTTGAATTTGTTGAGGAGTAAAAAATTGAATTTTTGTGTCTTTAGCTGTTTTGGGAATTAAAATAATACTGGCCTCATAAAAAGATGTTAGGAGAGTTCCCTTTTCTTGAGTTTTTTTGGAATAGTTTGAAGAGGATAGTAATTAGCTCTTCTTTAAATGTTTGGTAAAATTCTCCTCTGAAGCCATCCAGTCCAGTGCTTTCATGTCCCAGGAGTTTTTTGATTACTGTTTCAATTTCACTAATTGTTAATGGCCTATTCAGGTTTTCTACTTCTTCTTGATTAAGTTTTGGAAGATTGAATGTTTCTGGAAATTTTTCCATTTCACCAAGATTGTCAAATGTCTTGGCAAATAGTTGTTTGTAATAATTTCTTACAATCACTTGTATTTCTGTGGTATTGGTTGTAACTTCTCTTTTGTTTCTGACTTTATTTACTTGGGTTCTCTCTCTCTTTTTCTTGATGTGCCTGGTTAAAGGCATGCTGATTTTGTTTATCTTTTTGAAGAACCAGCTCAATGGATTTATTGATCATTTGAATTGTTCTTTTGGTCTCTATGTCATTTAATTATGCTCTTATCTTGATTATTTCCTTCCTTCTACTCTCTCTGGGCTTTGCTTGTTGTTGTTACTCTAGATTTTATAGATGTAGGGATAGGTTGTTTATTTGAAATATTTCTATCTTTTTTAGGTAGGTTTATATTGCTATGAACTTCCCTCTCAGAACTATCTTCACTGTGTCCTTAGGATTTTGGATTGTTGTGTGTTCATTTTCATTTGTTTCCAGGTACTTTTTTTATTTCTTCCTTGATCTCATTATTAACCCATTCATTTTTTAATAACATGTTATTCAGTTTCTATGGATTTGACTGATTTTGAGTTTTTTCTTTAGGATGGCTACTAGTTTCAATTCATTGTGGTCTGAGAAGATGCTCAATATGATTTTAATTGTCTTGAATTTGTTGAGGCTTGTTTTGTGTCATATCTCGTGGTCTATCTTGGAAAATGTTTCATATACATTTGGATAGAATGTCTACTTTGCTTCTTTGGGGTGAAATGTTCTGTATATATTAATTAAATCCATTTGACCTAGAGCATCATTGAATGCTACAATATCCTTGTTGATTCTTTGCTTGCAAGATCTACCCATTGTTGAACATGGGGTGTTAAAATCCCCTACTATAAGTGTGTTGCTGTCTACATATTTTTGAAGTCATCCAAGGTTTTCCTAATATATTTAGGTGCTCCTCTGTTGCATGTCAATATGTTACAATGGTTGTATCATCTTAATGGATTACTCCCTTAAGTATCATGAAGTGTCCTTTGTCTATTTTTATGGCCTTTCTTTTGAAATCTATTTTGTCTGTTATTGATATTGTTACCCTAGCTTTTTTTTCATGTCTATTTGCTTGGAACATTTTTCCATCCCTTTACTTTCAGTCTGTGTAAATCTTTTTTTTTTTTTTTTTGAGGTTTATGTCTTATAAGCAACATATATGTGGGTCATATTTTCTCATCCATTCAGCTACCCTATATCTTTTTATTGGGACATTTCATCCATTTATTTTAAGGTTATTATTGATAGGTACTTATTCATTACCATTTTCCCCTTTGTACCTATGTTCCTCTCTCTCTCTCTCTCTCTCTTCATTTTCTTAAAGCAGTCTCTTCAGCATTGCTTGCAATACTGGTTTGATGGAGATATATTCTTTTTTTTTTACTCTTAGATCTCTGATGCAAGGCATTTTTTTTTACTTTATTGTTGTTCAATTACAGTTGTCTGAATACTCTCCCCTTCCCTCCCCCCTCCCCCTCCAATCCCACCTCCCTTCCCTGCCTCCCTCCTCCCCCTTGGTTCTGTCCATGTGTCCTCTATAGTGGTTCCTGAAAACCCTTCTCCCCATTGTCCCCTCCCCCCTCCCCGCTGGCTATTGTTAGATTGTTCTTAATTTCAATGTCTCTGGTTAAGTTTTGCTTGCTTTTTGCTTTTGTTGATTATGTTCCAGTTAAAGGTGAGATCATATGGTATTTGTCCCTTACTGCCTGGCTTATTTCACTTAGCATAA
>PVJI01031919.1:0-12699 GCA_004026765.1 Micronycteris hirsuta
TAGGTAGTTGGGAGGGGAGCCTCCATGTCAGTGAGCAAAGAAGTGAATAGTTTTTTGCACAGTCACCAAAGTCAACTTTTGAGTTTCTTATTTTATTCTATTTCTTTAAGTTTGGGCTTTTGAGTTATTTTGATATATTTTGAGCCTTAAGAATGGATCAGGCAGCTGAGGGAAGAAGGTAAGAAGGTAATAAAACAGCCTTTTGGGATCGCTCCTAGGACTCATTTAGGAGGAAAGTTGAGAGTGTGTCCCACAGTGGGTGATCAGCAGCAGAGCAGCATTGGTTGGAGAGCTCTGGTCCCCAGGAGCCAAAGGAGCAGAACATTCCCAGGCTAAAGGTCACCTGATGCCCCAATACAGGGCAATATGTGGTCTTTAGAGGAGTCTGGGAGGATACTGCACATGAAAAAGGCAGGAGACTCATGGCATGTTATGGCACCACCACCAAGGAATTTATCTTTCTACACCCATCGTGAGGGCAATGGAAGGTCATATAGATGTGGCATGGGGAAGTAGAAGTGATGATTAATTTTTAAATAATACCACCTTTAAATTTTTGGAGATTTCATTATACATATGTAGATAATCTTCTCAACACCCTGACTCAGTTTCTTGAATTCTTCCCCTTCTAGAGTCTTGTCTTCTACCCCACTTCACACATTCACCTCCATAATCATGTAATAGTTGTCATTAATAATGCCTACTGTCTCTTCTCCAAACTCAAATTCACATCTTCCACCTTGATCACTATCTGCAGCCTTCCCAGTTTATTCCATCTAACATCCTGACTCCAACAATCCTTTCCCTAAAAAGAGGCTCCATCTTGAAACCATGAGGACCAAAGAGAAGCTTTGCCAGCCAGAAAGAGGAAGGGGATTGGCACATTAATGAAACTGCAAAGTCGCTGCACTACTCCTCACACTGACTCCTCTGGATTCTTCTTTCCCTTGAGAAAAATAGACACCTATGAGTTTAAGCCACTCTTCATTGAATTTTCCACTTCGTGCAGTTGAACACAACTCTGATGACACACAGCCCATTTGATCTGTGCCCTGTGTTCTCTCCCCTCCACGCTCTCATGTGCTTTCATACTTCACTTCCAACTGGGACCAAATTTTGTTAAAACTCTTTCACCCTTATCCTCATTTGCTCTTTATTTTTGTTTTTTTACTTTAAAATTTTTTACAGTACTTTATTAAGATATAGTTTACATATGACAAATGCATGAATCTTAAGTGTGCAGCTCAATGACTTTTTTTTTCCTCTTTAGTTTGGTGATTGTCAGAGGGAAGGGGGTGGGGGAAGGTAGAAAAAGGGAAAGAAGAGATAAATGGGGATAGAAGGAGACTTGACTTGGGGTAGTACCTCATTTGCTCTTAATTACTGCCTTTAAAATTTTTTTAAAATATGGTTCCTTAATTGGTCACAACTTTCAAGGCACTTGCTCTGTCAACCAGACTTAGAAATGATCTTTCTAAGCAAGTACAATACAAGGGTCTAGCAGGCCACAGATGGAAGGCCAGGGTTAACTCTCCTTGTACAAAGACAAAAGGAAAATACATTAGGCAAAACAAACAAACAAACAAAAGCACCTAATTTCATTTTGACATCATGCCATTAGTCTGTAAGTTTAAAACAAAAGGTAGAAATACATCTTTCCATTTTCCTGTACATGTGCATATATGCATACACTCACTCATGCACACCAAACCCCATTTTTCTCTCATTGTGATTTTGTTACTACATGTAAGTCAAGAAGATATAATTCTTCTTTTCAATTTCTAGCTATTCATGTGCCTCATTGTATGAACTAAGTCCTTTTCCTCAGTACTTTGTGAGAAGTGTCGTGTTTTATAGGACACAGAAGAACTTAGCTCAATAATACTATGTGGTTGTTTAGGGTTCTCAAATGACACATTAGTAGAGCAATTTTTTTCCTTTACATTTGCTGTTATCCTTTATTTTAAAGAGCAAAGGAAATACATAAAATAGAAAAGTAAAGAGTGAAAAAAGAAAATTGTAATTTTGGGGTTCCATGTAAAATAGCATGGTGAAGTAACTTTCAAAAATTTGTCAAGACCAAATTTAGCAAAAACTGTCTTGGCAATTAAGAACTGTTATTCATATTTCTCCCAAACACATTTTTCTCTGACAAAAAGGGCTGATAATAATTAGGTGTATGTCAAACTTAAGATATTTTAAAGAAAATATCTAGAACTTTTATTTTCTAATGACTGTCACAATTCCAAGTAGTCTACCTAGGAAGATTATATAGGTTTTCTCATTCTTTTAATTTTTCAAAACATATTTGAAAGTCAGATTTCAATGTCCTGCATTATATTTTTTGAAATAAGTTCATACATTTAACTAATTAATCATCAGTTGGGAGTGGATATGATTTTTTAAGAGTCAAAGCTTTTGAGGTTGCATCTGGTAAATAAAGTGAGCAAAGTTATGAGTAATGTACATATTAATGTTTTTGAAAATGGTATATTTCTTTGGTCAGAACTGAGATATTGGTTCTGTTATGTCAACCTTTAATCCTTGGGGACAATATTCCTCATTTGGATGGACTCATTCTGTATTGTTTCCCTAAAAATCAGTTTTGGCAGAGGCATATCTAGCTATCCACCAAAAACTGGTATATTCCTAGCCACGGTGTAAAGATGCCATCAGGAAGTGGCTGCCCTGCTAAGGATACCATGTCTCAGCATCCCTTGCCATCATGTTACTGATCAAATGTGGGCAGGAAGAGTGATGGGTACCACTCTCAGTCTATTCCATGCAGACCTTTCATATAATGCTCCTCCACATTTCTGCTGACTTCTGTCAATGCTCAGGAAGATCTTGGAAGCCACATGTTCAAGATGGCAAAACCTCCATAGCCCGAAACTATCTCTGAATGTTGTGTGAGGAAGAAATAATCCTTCATCATATTTGTGCCATGATGCATAATCCTTCATTAATTATATGTGTGGTAGGCAGAATTCTAAGATGGCCTTCTGATGTACATATACCTTCTTTCAGTTATTCAAACACTAAGCCTGTTGCTTCTGAGAATGAATTTTGCAAGTTTAATCAAAGTCTGTAAGCAGTTGACTTTGAATTAGGATGATTATTTTTGGTGGGTATAACCCAGTTAGCTGAGCTCATAAAAGAGTTCAGGCTCTTCCTTGTGAAATATATTAGAGGGAGAGGCATTTACCTTTGGGTTATTTTCTCTTGATGGCTAACATCTAGATTTTAGCCTAACAGCTAGATTACAGCCTTATGAGACTGTAAAGAGAAGTCATCATAGACTTCTCTACTTCTCACCTTGTAGAGAAATCACCATACTATGCCCAAAAATCTGATCTAAAAACTGAGAAAATAAATAGGTGTTGTTTTAAACTTTTAAGTTTGTGTTAATTTATTACACAGCAATAGAAAACTAACATAGGGTCTGTTTGTTACCACAATTAGCCTACCCTAGCCTGTACATTTGTCTATTTACATTAGAGTTAGATATCATGAAACATTTCCTTCTTAAAAATTTTTTTTAAAGATTTTATTTATTTTTAGAGAGAGGGGAAGGGATGGAGAAAGAGAGGGAGAGAAACAGCAGTGTATGGTTGCCTCTCACATGGCCCTCATTGGGGACCTGGCCCGCAACCCAGGCATGTGCCCTGACTGGGAATCGAACCGGGACCCTTTGGTTCCCAGCCTGCGCTCAATCCACTGAGCTACACCAGCCAGGGCTTAAAATTTTTAAAATTTAGTGATAAAAAACCTTCTAATTAATGATAGACTTTCTAAGGCCATTATTTATACTATTAGTATGTGTAATAGTATAAAAACAAATAACTTATATCGGAGGCCAAGTTTTCTAATTTGTGATGAACATTCTCTTTGTAAGCAGAGGGCAATTCAATTCTAAATATGCAATACCAGGTAAGAATGAGCACCAGCGAATCAGAAGAGATACTAGCCTAATCAGAGTTGAGAAGGGCCGAAGGTCAAGCCTGGCTTGGATGCCAACACCTTTCATGCCAAGTTCACATTGTTTCATGTACTGGGCTTGAACTAATCTCCATGGTGACTGAGAAAACCATGCAAATTCAGGGGAGAAAAGAATGCAGTCAGAAGAAGAATTTTAAGAAAACTAAAATTGGCTGGGCATTTTTGATGATCTTGGGGGGATGAAAATAACCCTTGACTATATCAGAGTTCCTAATACCTGGTTATGTTGCTAAACTCTGTAGTGACAGCTGCAAAAATGTCCTGATTTCTGGGCTGTGCCCAAAGGAGATTTGTCTAATTAGAAGACAAAGCTATACCAGGGAAGAGGGTTATTAGAAATCATGAATCTTCTCTTACACTGGCATTGGGACACCATCAAAGGAACTGCTGCGTCAGCAGCTGCATCTGAGCTCAGCTCAGGGCAAGGTGGGGGAGGGGAAAGTTGTTTTTGGCTTGGTCATTCACCCAGCTGCTGCTGAGCAGGCACATCTCTTCCTTGGAAGAAGGATAGAGGGGGAATATGACAGCAGCCCTGCCGTTGGAGTTACCTGGGAGATCCTGGTTCATTTCATTTCATCTCATTCATTTTTTGAAGTTTTATTAAGGTGTGATTTATATACCATAAAATTCACCCATTGTTACAACAGTTAGGGTATAGTTTGATGATTTTATAAAATTTATACAATTGTGCAGCCACCATTACAGTCCAGTTTTAGAACACGTCCATTACCCCAGACACCCATGTCTATTTACAGCCCAAGCTTATTTCTACCCTTGTCTACTGGCAACCAATGATCTGCTTCTGTCTCTTTCATTTCCCTTTTCTATAAACTTCATTTAATTGGAATCATATAGCATCTAGTCCTTTGTCCCAGGCACCTCACAATCAGCTTAACGTCTGCTGCTTTCCCACCCTCTCCCATCCCCTGGTGTATTCACAAGGCTACCTGCTCCACACTGGAGGATATAATTTTTCTGCAATGCCTATGAAGCATCATTCATGATGTGTCAGAAACTGAGTCACCCCTGGGGTGGACATTAGAGACTAGTAGAGAGTGAGATATTAAACCCACAAATAAATGTACAATACACATTGTGATAAGATATCAGAGGAAAGGTATAGGGTACTCACACAAATAGGGGATACGATCTGATCTGGGTCACAGAGAGGCTACAGAGAGGAGGTGACCTCTCAGCTGAGATCTTAGGGATGTGCCATAGTTAAACTTCCAAAGAGAGAGAATAGACATCTGAAGAAATGGAAGAAGGTCAGAGTTGTTGGGGCTCAGTGTACAGGCACAGTGGGTGGGTGGTTAGAATGGGATCTGGGGGCATGTCAGCCTCAGTGTGACCCCATGGAAGACTCTGACTCTGGAATGTGAATGGCACCAGAGTGCTGTCCCACCCAGAGGCAAGGTGACAGCAGAGGTCTAGGCAAGAGTCCATGGGTTAGCGGGCAGCAGAAGTGTAAAGTCATTATTGCTGAGTGCCCTTGCTTCTCATAATATAATGTGAACACGTGTTTCCAGAGGATCTTCGTAAAAATGCAGACTCTGATTCACTAGATTTGCGGTGGGGCCAGAGATTCTGCATTGTATCTGGTGCCCAGGTAATGCTCATACTGGTGGTCCATAGATCACGCTTTGAGTAGCTGGGATCCAGAAGACCTGTTGGTTTTCTGAACAAGGTAGATGGTACCAGCTTCCACAGTTGCAGGAAGGGTAGCTCCAATTTCAGGGAAAGGAGAGGCAGCAGAGGGACCAGGTTTGGGAGGCGAGGGCTGGATTTACTCCGTGGGCAGATGGCTTGAGAGTGCTATGTGATTACTTCACAGAGAATCGGAGAACATCCAAGTTGAAAAAGCCCTTAAAATCACTTGTCTGCAATCCCTGAACATGAAGATAGTGGTTTTCAAACTATGCTCTCCAGGTCTCATTGTTTCTGGAACTGCCTTGTTGGGGTGGGCATGGCAGTGGGATGGGACATGAGGAGTGCTAAGGGGAGCAGGGCTTTGATCCTTCTAGCCGACTTCCATGAAGCAGCTCTGATTTATTATACATTGATGAGATTTGGTTTATAATCTACTGCTAAAAAGAAATAGAAAAGATGGGAGGGGAAATGATGTGGTTTGTTATCATGTGGTTATGAAGGGAATGTGGCTTGGTTTCTGGCAGCCACAAAAAAGTCTTTTCTCAGCTCCGATAGTCTTGGCTCTGGGTTCCTGCACAAGCTCAGGGGTATAGGGAGGGTGTGCCTAAGGATTCCTCAGAGGCCAAAATGTTCCTCTCACCCATGCCTTGGGGAAGGGTTAGGGTAAGGAAGTCTCTGGCCAGCTACTTGTTTCATGAGTTTTAAGGACTGATGTTTACTTTCAAGGAAATGAAAGCACCCTACTAATCAATCAAACTGTATCAGTAAAAGTGAAAACAAATCTTAAACAGTTCTTTGTCTCTTCCAGGAACTGAAAAGGAACATGCCTCCCAACTGGTAATTGCACTTTGTCCTGTCATTGCAGAAAACCTGAGAGATATCCTCCAGTGGGGGAGCAGGTGGCCTCATGAATATCCCAGGGGTTGCGAAGACGTGGCAAAGCAGCAGGGCCAGACCACTGCACCTCTGACTCTGACTCAGAGGGACGTGCTAAAAACATCACTCCTTTCCCAGGGCCAGGGCGTGTAGCTGACCTAAATGTTTGATTCCTTTCAACTCCATGTGGGAGCAAGAGTCAGAAAAAAGAAGCCCTTTTATCTGGTCTTAACTAAATACAATCTGCATAGAGGGGAGCAGCTCTGTACAAACGTGGAAGCCAGGGCAGCTGACTCCAGTGGGAACACCTCTGATGGCAGGAGCTAAGTATTCAGACCTGCCTGTTATCCATATGAAAACTGAGAAAGCCCTTCTTCCAGAGTTGCATTTGTCCACCCTGATGTCTCAAATGTTCACTAACTCATATCTGCTCTTACAAAGTTCACAGATTTATGCAATTATGTACTGTCTTCCCATCTACATTGTAAACATCTTGAATTATGAGCCACTTCTAATAGTTCTCATATATATTTCCTGCTTTTCCTTCACTACTTTGAGCAAAGTATCCCAAGCATAACAAATGAGCTGCATTGTTTTTAAACCTCATGTGGTTGCTCTTCTACTAGGTCTTATTTTGTTTTAATTATGAATATATCCACAGAGCCTTATTTTTCCTTAATCCTTAGATCTGGTGCTTGGAGGGGTATCCATAACTCCTTATCATGCTTCTATTCCCTACACATTCCCCTTACTGTCTCCTGCAAGGAAGCTAATCTGAGTCAGAGTATAAATTACTACTTGGCATGCATTATACATGGGCAGGCTGCTTCATTGAAAATAGCCTGCATGTGTGCCTGCTCCCTATCTTTCTGTCCCATGTGGGTCATCAGGTCCATTCTGGCAACTGTGCCCTTAAATAATGGTGGAAAAAGAGAAGGTAGCTACATTTGAACCTTGAGCTTGCACATGTAAATACAGCAAACTTTATCAGAGTTTTGCACAGGTGGTTATCATCAGATGCATGCCTAATTCTTAACTTTGCTAGGAGATGCCCTGAAGAGTAGTAGCTGATATGAGGACCAACTTTCTGCTCCACACCTTTAACCACGTAAATTTTAGCCTGATGCTGTTGCTTGGGCAGACTTCCTTTTGCACATCTATGCACTGGCACTAAAACTATAGGGGTTCTTTTTATGCTTATTTTTTTTTCTTTCAAGCTCCCTATTAAAGCTATTGCTGCATCACACCTAGGTACCTGGAATCTCTGAGTGAAGACAGAGGATTAGGACCCTCTTGCTGGCTGTTCTAGTCTCACTTTACTTAGGAAGTTACAGCTTCCTCTTATCTGGCTGGGTTTCCCTAGGGCCAAGTGCAAGACAGTACCTCAGGATCCCTTCTGGAAGGCTTTCTGTGATGATATTGCTACTGTCTTTTGGAAATGCTTTAAAAGTCTGCGGTTTATCCTTTCTGATGACTTCAAATGTGCCAAATGAGGTTCTCAGAGGGTGCTTTTGTTTATGGGAAGTGGACAAAAATCTTCTGGAGGTAAAATACGTGAATCAAGAGTATGGCCAAGCCAGGTAATCATATTTGTGGTTAAAACAAAGTATCGATGTAACCTAAGGCCTTTAACTTTCCAGTGGGACTCATAAACACCAAAGCTCTTCACCTGACAAAGAAGAGTTTAAAAATGCTTGGATGACAGCAGTATCATGGAATAAATGTGTGGCCTCCCAGGATACTGTTTCAAAGAGGGCACGACTCTCTTCAATGAATAGGTTCTGAAATGTATGTGAAGGTAAACCTCATTATTTATAGCATAAATTGCACCTGAGCCAGAACTGGATTCTGATGCTCAGGGTTTTGCTAGCCTCTTTACAAAGAATAGCACATACACTACCTTCAGATAACTGTCCCTGGAAACCTAGTTTATATGTAAATTCAGCCAACATTTACCAGTTGTTGGCTGCTCACAAAGTGTGGTGACTGGTTCTTCCTTGAACACAAGATACAGCATTCCTCTCAAGGCCAATGCCAACTTCTCATCCCACCCAGGCGGGCAGACTACTCCCTCCCCACGGCAATAGCTATGACTACTCCCTATCACACAGCCTCCTCTGTCTGCCTGTCCTTTACTCCCTTTTGCATCCCCAGCACTAATTGGCACCCACTTGGCACATGATAGGACCTCAATAAACACTTGCTGAATAAATGCTCCGTGACCCAGGCTCTCCAGAGGCTCACATTTGTAGCCCAGCATCATTGGCTACCCCAACATTTTCTACGATACACATTTTGAAACAGATCTTGCCTTCTCTGCAAAAAGCCACCAGTATCCAGTTTTCCCTTTCCTTTCCATAGACTCCCCTTGAGTGGTAGTGACATCCACTTGAGGATTAGATATGCACAGGACCGTACTGCATTACTGTCACTCACTAGATGTATAACGCTAAAGAAGTGATTTCATGCAATGGAGCTTGGCTTTCTAACCTGTCAAATGAAGACAGATGCACCTCCCTGGCTCATCCGCATAATAAATAATATGATAATTATAGTGAACATCCCATTTGTTTGGCACTTACTATACATCAGGCATGATCCTAAATGCCTTAAGTGCATATCTTAATTTTCCAGCTTATGGAAAAAAGCAAACATTTTTTGGTTTTTAACTTTATTTGAAACCATTGTTAGACTCTATTGTGGCAGCTGTCATATGAGCATGCATTAAAAAATACTTATAAAAATTGGTAAATTTTTGTGTAGCCATTTTAATATTAAGATGGAAGAAAATATGCAACATTTTCAGTGTGTTATGTTTATTATTTCAAGAAAGGTAAAAACATAACTGAAACACACAAAAAGATTTGTGCAGTGTATGGAGAAGGTGCTGTGACTGATCAGACGTGTCAAAAGTGGTTTGCAAAATTTTGTTCTGGAGATTTCTTGCTGACCACATTCCATGGTCGTGTAGACCAGTTGAAGTTGACAGTGATCAAAGCAAGACATTAATTGAGAACAATCAATGTTATACCACGAAGGAGATAGCCAACATACTCAAAATATCTAAATCAATAGTTATTGGTGAAAATGAAAAATATGTCTTTTATTTTATGGAAAAAACTTTGTGACCAACCTAATAGATGAGAAAATATCCCTGTTTTATAGATGAGAAAACTGAGCCTAATGTACATTGGTAATTCCCATGGGTCACTCTGTGAGAAGGAGAGGGTCAGGCTTTGACCTTCAGGGTCACTGCATAGATGTTTCACTGGGATGTTGGATAAACTCAGGTCTGGTGGTGGGTGGGTCTTCTCTCACATAGGCTTATGACCTCAGGTTCCTTTCAGCTCCTCCCCCTCCTTTTTCTCCGAGACTGGGGTGCATTCCTTCTTTCATTTTCCCTCTGGCACAGTCTGAGTCAGGTCTCAACTCTAAAAATGACAGTATCAATGACCTGAGGTCAATGACAATGTCAATCACCTGACATCTAGATCCTGAAACATTTCTCTCACATTTTGGGATGTTGCCCTACTTCTGGGGTGATTATCCTGGCATACACATAGACACTTAGATTTTACCCAAACTCTAATGTTCATCTTCCAGTAATTAAGGAAGGACAACAACAAAAAAGCAGGAAAACATAACCAAATCCTTGCAACTTCAAAAATAAAATACAGGTAATTTCACCTGGAAGCAATGGTCCTGATTTCTAGTCAATTTACCATCCCTGAGGCAGGAAAACTGCCCTAAGGTTTGGGTTCTCAGTAAGAGGAAGTCTGAAAACAGGAGGCCTAGTTCACAAAAAGATGACTGGCAGCTTATCCTGATACCAAAATACCAAACATAGTGATTACTTATTTACATATATTCAGTACCTAATAAGTACATACATGCACAGCCTCTCAACTTTGCATGCTCTAAGGTTTCTGTATAGATTAGAATGCAGTTTTCACTTGGCCCTCATTATTTAGCACCCAACTCAGGTATGCCTCTCCCTCTAGGTGTTGCCTTTTAATACTCCCCCCCAACCACCTCATTTCTCTCCTCTGATTCCACCTTCTGGTCTGACTGCATTTCCCCCCAATGGGTTGATTTGATAATGCGTTGCTAGGTGGCACCCCTCAGATTCTCATTTGGAATTACCACTGCTTGGATCTCTGCCAGACTGTAAACTCTTGGAAGGCAGGACTGGAGGATTTTTCATCATTCCCTCTGCTGCTCCCCTCTCCACAGCAAGACAGGCCTGGTAGCCTGCATGTATTTAGTAGGAGCATCACAACACATATTACTAAATTAATTACAGCTGATGACTTGCAAACCAGGAGAAGGTGGGAGAGGAGGGTCTGGGACAGACCATACACATAGTTTCCATCCCACAGGCCTGCTTCCTAGAGCCCCAGCTGGTAAACACATCCCCCCAAACTCCCCTTCATTTAAATGGAGCCAAATTTTCTACCTTTCTTTCTTTTCTCTCTCTTTTATTGTTTAAATTTTATTGTTCAAGTACAGTTGTCTCCATTTACTCCCCACAGCTCCCCCCACCCCAGCCATCCCCACCTCCCACCCTCAATCCCACCCCCCTTTGGCTTTGTCCATGTTAAATGGAGCTAAATTTTCTTAAATCGTTGGTGATATTTTTATACTTTAATGGGGACATTCTGGAAATAATGACTGAGTTTCCTAGAAATGAACTTGATAGGAATGAGATTATGTATCCTAAGACTAACACTGAGATGTGAGGAATCTATGATTCTAGGTGGATGGGAGGGGTTGATCCACATGCTTGGCTTACACCTCCAAATCCTCTTCCTTAAAGATTTATCCTAATCCAGGGAAAGCATAAAGTAAATGATGATACTTGTAGACGGCATTTTAACTTGACTGTATAAAGAGAGTAGGGGCAGAGAAAGAAAGAGCTGGGTAGGGGATGTATGCTCTAGGATGGAGGATGGAAGAGGATTAGGTGGATTAGGGAAGCTCCAACATGTTTTAGAAATGTCTCCTCGGTGCACTGCTATCATCATCATCATGGTTATTAAAGCAGTTGGCTTTTAAGTCTTCATCATCTCATGTTCTTACTAGAGATAGTTTGGCAGGGTTATCCTTCCTACAAGAATCAGAAGCAGGGGATGGGGAGGCTATTAGTACTCAATTATCTGTAATTTTAAAATGACTTCAAAATTTATACATTTCAAATACATTTAAAGTGCCATTGTTATTCAAACAGATTTTCTTTTTATTAACAATTAACACTGATCTTTGGTGATTGTAAAAGATGAGTTAGAACTACTCTATAAAGAGAAGGAAGACCAAACACCCCACTGTCAAAAATAGACAGATCTTCCAAACACAATATCAACAAAGATATTGTGGCATTGAGCAATGCCCTAGAAGAAATGGACTTAACTGATATATATATAGAGCCTTTCACCCCAAAGAAGCTAAATACACATTCTTTTCAAATGCACATGGAACATTTTCAAAGATAGACCATATGATAGGACACAAAACAAGCCTCAGCAAATTCAAGAAAATTGAAATCATATCAAGTATTTTCTCTGACCACAAGGGACTGAAATTAGAAACCAACCCAAAGGAAAAAAACCCAAAACACTCAAAATCATGGAGATTGAATAGCATGCTATTAAACAATGAATGGGTCAAGGACAAGATTAGGGAAGAAATCAAAAAGTTCCTCGAAACAAATGAAAATGAACTTACAACAACCCAAAACTTATGGGACACAGTGAAGGCAGTCCTGAGAGGCAAGTTCATAGTGATACAGGCCTACCTAAAAAAATAGAAACATTTCAAACAAACAACCTAACCCTATGCCTACAAGAGGAACAACAACAAAGAGCAAGTAGAAAGAAGGAAATAACCAAGATCAGAGCAGAGTTAAATGACATAGAGACTAAAAGCACAATTCTAAGGATCCATAAATCCACCAGCTGGTTCTTTGAAAAGATAAACAAAATCAACAAGCCTTTAAGTAGGCTCATCAAGAAAAAAAGAGAGAGGACCCAAATAAACTCAATCAGAAATGAAAGAGGAGGTATTACAACTGATGCCACAGAAATACAAAGGATTGTAAGACACTACTATGAAGAACTGTATGCCAAGAAATATGAAAACCTAGGTGAAATGGACAAATTTCTAGAAAAATATAATCTT
>PVJI01031920.1:0-12653 GCA_004026765.1 Micronycteris hirsuta
CTCTTTAATAAGCTTATATTTTCTGTGAAGTATTAATTCAAAGTACCAAGTTTCAACTCTTTTAGTGTTTACCAGCTTTCTAACAAAAATTTAAATCGTTTGGTTCTTGAGTTAATGTCAAGTGGAAAGTTTTTCCTCTCTACGAGATTCAACTAGATTGTTAAATTTTGTTGCACTTATTTCTGGGTTTAAAAAAAAACTAAGAATGTTAAAGGATGAGAAAGTCTGTTCAAAAGAGAGTGAGAGGTTAAAATGTGGTAAAAAAAAAATATAACATGAATGCCAGCTCTGTTGACACCTTCTAAAGGACAATAGAGTCGAAGCCATTTCCCCTGTTACTTAGATGCTCACCCTTATATGGCTCCATACATCCGTTAACTGGGCCCATTTCTCTGCCCTTCCCACTTTGGAAACCTTTTATTGTGCTCTCTGGAACTCAGGATCTGTCATATGCAAAATTCACAGGGCCTCCACTTCTCTGAATATTCATTTTAGAATTTTACTCAGTGGAAACCTGGCTGTTGGTGAGGACCCTGCTTCCCTGCTGCTCTCTCTCCCTCCTGCTGTGTTCCCTCCCATGCACTGGACCCCAAGGGGTGCCTGCCAGCTCCTCACTGCCATCCTGACCGACCCTTTTCCCTTCCATTTCCTGAAAACTCCAGCTTCGAAGTCTCTGCTTCCCACAGTCATCTTCTTCCTGACTCTTCCCTTAATTTGTTTAATATATTTAGCTCCCGGTTCACTGCCATTTTCCTCTTAAAAGTCCTGTAATAATTTTTAGCTGTTTCAGAATCCATATAAACAATCCTTTCAACACCTTGTGCTCTTGGTTCCATAACCTCCTCTTCTCTGTGGATCTTGTCCCTTTCCTTCCCTCAGTCATTCGGTCCCATAGTCATACCCTTGCCTTGTGCCAGCTCACTCCCTCTGCGGTCCTGGCTCACTTCTCCAACCCACCAGCCCTTCGCTCCACAGATCTGACCGAATTTTCTCCTCTCACTCCCACTCAGTTTACAGCCTGGCCTGGCCTGGCTTCCATGCTTTGACGTTACATGAAGCCCCTTGCCAACTCGTGATGTCCTTGCTTCATCCTTGTGTCTGGAAAACCCCAGTCCTAGTAACAGCTAACTTTCTGCTCGCCCCCTGCCTGCCTCCTCACAGCTGAACACGACTGGATGAAAGCCCACAGCCATGGCTACTGGGCTCAGGCGAAATTTATCTCCATTCACCTCACGTGGGTCCATCCTGCTGTCTGGCTGTCTGTTCCGTCTCCCTTGTCCATTCTTTCTCCTACTTTTCTGGGTGAATTGTTCATCAAGTTTCAAACCGTGCATTTAAAAAATTGAATAGGTTAGAGCAGACTAGACGTAATAGAGTTCATACCATATAATAAGGGTAAATATTATTTCACGGAATGTTTGTTTCAGGTATGTGGACACATATTTACCTATACATATGTGCTGCGGTAGGATGTACGATGTCTTTTTGTGCTAAAAAATTGTAAGGAATACTGACAATTTTTCCACATCTTCTCTTCTCTTCTTAATTTTTTAATGACTTTTTTTTTCTTCACCTGAGGACATGCTTATTGATTTTAGAGAGAGGGCTAGGGAAAGAGAGAAACATCAGTCGGCTGTCTCTTGAATGCGCCCAGACCGGGGACCGAACCCTCAAACCCAGGTGTGTGCCCTGACCAGGAATTAAACCTGAGACATTTCGGTTTACAGGATGATGTCCAACCAACAGAGCCACAATGGCCAGGGCTCTCCTTAAATTTTTATCACCTCCTATATCTCCTCGCTGTTACCTGAGGATATTTTACGAAGAGATTAGGAGAGCTTGTTCACCTGCTCACCTGCCTGTAACCACGCCCCACTTTCCTTCATGGACTCTCTGTGCCCCCGCTGTTTCAGCCCAGTCCCTTAATTTCTCTCCGAGATCCCACCAATTCTAAACTTCTCAAAGACATTGCTTATTAATTATATAGTAATTAGTTAACACCTCAGTGAAGTTCTTTTCTACTGCATCATTAATTTCTTCCTTTCTGCTAAATCATTCTTAGTAATGTGAAACATCTTAAAATGCTCCCATCTTAAAAACAAATATCAAAACCAAACGAAGCCTTTGGTGCTTCCTCTCTAGCCACCATGTCATTTTTCTCCTCCCTTTATGGCAAAACTCCTTTAAGGAGTCGTCCATACCTGCTGTCCCCGAGGCCTCTCCTCCCGTCGTCAATCTGTCCCTACTCCAACGAGGCTTCTACTCTCACTATTCTGTCCGAACCTTTTTATAAGGTTGTCAGCAACCTCTCTCCAAAATCCAGTGAACTTTCCCGAGAGATCACTTCCCCCTCTTTGAAACACTTTTCCCACTTAACTTTCAAGACGCCAAGTGCTGCACCCCTGGCGCCCCTGTAGTTTGCCTCCTTCACACGTCATGCCTCGTGAACGTCGGGGTTGCCCACTTGGAGTCGGAGTGCCCGAGGCCTCAGTCCGTGGACTTCTTCTCTTGTTTACTTGTGCTTATCCCTTGGAGATTTCATCTAGTCTCATGGCTTTAAATAGCACATATATACTAATGATTTCCAAGTTTATAGAATGCAGACCTTTTCCCCTGAAACTCTGACTCATGTCCAATTGCCCCCTCAACCTCTCCACTTGGTGCTTAATAAGCATCTCAGATTAAAACTGAACGCCTGCCTTGCTCCTCCTGTAGTCTTCCCCCGTCTGTTCACAGAAACTCTGCGCTTCCAGTCGCTCCGGGCAAAAACCTTATCGCCAGCCTTGGCTCCTCGCTTTCTTTTGTACACTATGTACATCCAGTTGATAGCACCAAATCCCATTGGCTCTGTCTGCAAAATATAACCTGAACTCAAGCACTTTACACCACCTCCACGGCTTCTACCCTGGAACCAAGCCTCTGTGTGTGGTAGGCATTGGGGACACAAACATGGAAAGGCGTGTTTGGTTGAACTCATCTGATTCATAATTATAATACAGCAAACTAGTGTCATAATGGGAATAATCACTGCAGGGTGAATAGGGTTAGGAAAAGCTGTGTAAGTAAACTGGCCTTTGAACTGGATCTTGAAGGACAGGTAGAGTTGGCCAGGTGAAGACAAGCAGAAGAGTTTCAGGCAGAGGGGGTAGGGCGTGGAGGCATGATGTGATCCGGGAACGGTAAGGGATTTGAGCAAGTTGAAAACATTTCCCTGTTTGTGCCATGCCCCAATGCTAATGTGAACCAGGAGGCAGATGTTTTCAAGAAGCATTTTCAGTTCATTCAATGACCATTTTGAAGGCAAACTTGGGTTAAACATGTGTTATATGGTCGTGTATATACTATCTTGTGAAGGTTCTTAACTGTATGATTCTAACTATACCACCTGTGGAAAAGGCAAAACTACGGGGGCCGCGAAAAGACCAGAGGTTGCCAGGAGCAGGAAAGAGGAGAGATGAATGGGAGATGGTGGGGAATTTTTAGGGCAGTGAAATCATCTGTGTGAGACTATAATGATAAATACATGTCGTCATACACTTGTCCAGGCCCACAGAATGCACAGCACTAAGACTGAACCCTACGGTAAACTATGGAATTTGGTTGATTAAGATGTGCCATTCTTGGTTTACGAATATACCATTCTGGTGAATGATATTGATAATGAGAAAGGCTATGCACGTGCGGGGGCATTCACTATATAGGAAATCGCCCTACCTTTTTCTCTATTTTGTTGTAAGCCTAAAATTTCTCTAAAAAAATTAAGTAAAAAAAGTCAAGACTTATGTTTTTAAGGGGTTTCTTGTCTTTAGTGATATGATAGTAAAATAGACTAGAAGACCAGAAAGAATATATTTTACCTTCCTGAAAATGTTCATTCAGGAAATGTTGAAACAGTAAATAAAACAATAACTCATAACAATTAAGTTTTAAAATACTCAATACTTGCATTCGCCAGTATTCAAAATTAATCTATTAATGTGAGAAAGCTCTGACCTGGAAATCCATTTTCCCCTCATCTCTTTCTGTTTCAGAGAATGAAGGGTCCTTTTTCTGCTTGGAGGCCAGTCTCTCGCCCTAGTCCTCTGACCACTTTCTGCGGGTTTCCTCTGGGGTGTTGCTTCATCACTTACTCACGCGTTTGTTCAGCTGGCAGACGTTGCATACCTCTGTCAGGTGCTGTGCTGGGAGGAGAAGGACAGAGACAGACACTATGCGAGGCCCCGGGGGGTTGTGCTCGTGAGCTTCCTTTGTCTCCTCCTTTTTGTTGCCAGGGGCTTCTCCCTAGTTCCCAACAAGCGTGTACTCTCCTACCCTGATAAACTTTCTCCTGTGACAACGGAGCCATTATTTCTCTCCCCTGCCCACCTCCGATGTTACTCTATTTCTTTTCTTCCCTTCTCATTCAGGCTTCTTTAGGAGTCATCCTACACTCACTGCCTTCCCTTCCTCACCTGCCTTTCACTTAGCAATTCTCTGCAATTTGGCTTCAGTCCCTGTCATTCCACTGAATCCCCCCTGCCAACGTAAGCGCCAGCCCAATGGCATGTATCTTGTCAAATCCAATGATTATTTTTCTGTTCTTATCTTTTTGGACCACACTGCTGCAATTATCACTCTTGATTTCTTTTTCTTGCAAACTCTATGCCCTTGACTTGGATGAACTACTCACTGCTGGTTATGTAAAACTTCCTGCTTTGTTTGATCATCTTCCTGGGCTATTCCTCCCTGGCTTCTTCTCTGTGACCCTGAGCTCTATTTTGGGTTCTTTGCTTCTTCTTCCGTATATGGTCCTCAAACAATCTCATTTGCTCTTATGGTCTTAGATTTCTTACTCTGATTCTGAGTCTGGGTTGCCAGCTGCATATATCTGCTTGTATGTCAGACTGTCTACTGCTTATAACAGTGGCCCAATGTCTGTGAGATAGGTAAACTCTACATGTTAAAACTGAAACTCATTTTCTTCCCCATCCCACCCCAAAGCTGCTCCTCCACCAACCTATTACTTCTTCTCTCTCCCATTCCTTACAACTCTGTTGTCATCAAGGGTGCCCATCCTAGGCTACCCATTTTCTGCACTGATCCCCTCCCCGCCATCTCTATTACAATTGCTCTAGTTCAGCCCACCACCTCCCTTGCTTGTATCGTGCATAGCTGTTAGCCTGTGCCATACCAATTCACACCTCCATGCCTTCAGTCACTCTTGGCTTGAAGTGCCCTTTCTAAACCGGTAGACTTACTCATCCTTCAAGACTTGCTCAGGAATCATCTTCTCTAGGAAGTCTTTTCTGAACTATGCAAACTTTTATTTTACTTTGGTCAATTTATGTTATTGCATTCACTTTAAAAAAGAAATGATCTACTTATATGTGTTTTAGCCAATTACACAGAAATTTCTGTGAGGTAGGGACCATGCTTTACCCATCTTTGTTCTCTTTGTATCTTACTCAGTGCCTGGCATACGGTAAGCGACTGAACCTAAACATAGCTAAGATTTCCCCTGTAAGCTTTAGCATAGCACAGGGTGCTTGGCCTTTTCCTCTTATTAAGCGAACATGGACTGAGTGCTTCCTCTGCATGGGCACTTTACAGGGTGATCACAACGTGCCCTGAGAATGGCAAGTGGATTGCTACGGCCACAGTGGGGGGTGGGGGGAGGGGAGTGGGAGGAACAAAACTGAGAGGTAATCCAGGCCAGATCACGAAGGGCTGTGCTCATGATGGCTTCTGTTCAGAATGAAGACCATTTCACACAACAGAGTGAAAAAGGGTGATGAAGGCAAGATTGGAAGCAGAGAAGTCTTTTACAGGAGCAGATTTGTTAGATAAATCATATGTCATTATGATGTGTCTACTTGGGTTGTACTAACTTTCCGATACCAGATTGTTGTTTTAAAGTATATACTGAATTGTACTGATTCATGTATTCATTCCATAACCCTTATTAGTGACTGTCATTTGCCAATATTATACATATATAGTCATATATATATATATATATACAGAGAGAGAGAGAAAGAGAGTGTTTGGGGGATCCCAGAGTACTAGACGCCATCCTTGGCCTCAGGGAACTTGTGGCCTAGTGGTTGTACTGGACACAGGAACGGACAGATGTGATTCAGCATCGGTGCCGTGGGAGGGGCGAGCACAGACTGCTCAGGGAGCCCAGAAGGGGGCTAACCTCTTGGATGGGAGTCAGGGAAGCCCAGAGAAGGCAGTCTGGAGCTGTAGCTTTGAGCTGAATTTTGACGGGTGAGTAAGAATTAACCTTTTAAATAAGCTGGAGGCCTGCCAGGCCAGCCCAGGCAGTGGGAACAGCTTGTGCAAAGACTCAAATGAGATCACAGAGTTTGCAGTGGCTCATAGGACTGAGGGTAGGACCAGGAATGAGGTAGAAGGGGCGGGCCATATTAAAGTTTAAATTTTATTTTGAAGAGGGTGTCACAGAAGAAAGTGGAATTTTGACCCACTTTCATTAACGAATTAGAACAGGGTAATAGCTCTGCTACATATTTAAGAAACTGAAGCATAAACAATAAGATAAATCATCTTCAGAGAAGAAAGGTTAGGGAGTCTTTCCCTAGTCACCGGTCCATATATCTTGGTTTGGATCTACCTCTGGCTCACACTCAAAACTTGATTCCAAGAAATCCTGTAATTTCCCAGAGGGCCAACAGTTCCTGTAATAAATACTCTCAAGACATTTCCTGGATGTGATGAACTTTCTAGTCCCATAGTTACAGATGTATACATCAAAGATTTTCCTCTGTTTTTCTTCAACCTGAGCCCCGAGGTCACCATGCAGTGGGGATGGAGGCAGAGCAGTGACTGGCCTGGCAGAGAAGCCGGCAGGTCTCTGACGGGCGTGTTTCCTGACTTGGTCAAAGTTTTATTTTTCATCTTAGAATGACTTGGGTTCCTCAGAATACTGTACAGTGTACTTCAAAACAAAATAATTACTCAGCAAAAATGGCTGGGTTGTACCTTCTGGTTTCATACTTCTGCCTCCAGGCTAAGAGACGTGATTTTGTCTGAGAAAGAGGAGGAAAAAATACACTTTTAGAACAATAGATGTACAGCATCCTGAGGGTGGTTCTCTTTTCTGTACGGGGTTTCCAGATTGCTGTGAATTAGAACATGTTCTTGGCAGGTGGAAGTGATACCATCGGCTCCCCAGTCATCGGTGTTCGTTTTTTCCCATTGCTTCTTCTACCCTTGGGACTGAGGAAGAAGCCAAACCCCTTCCTCTAACCACGGAATAAACTTTAGCATATTTAGATTCTTGATTCTTTGAATACATTTTGGTTTCTTTTCTATCTTCTACCCGGAGGCCCTTCCCTCCCCACCCACCCCAGGATTAGTTTGCCTTTATCAACTACTCTTGCCTTCTGCACATAGACTTACAAGTGGCCAGGCATCCGAGGTCCAAAATGTAGGCCAAATGCTGTTTAAAGGAATAGAATTATTTTGTATTCAAATTTAAAACATATTAACTTTACCTACATATTAGTCTTTGATATTTAAGCATGTTTAAAGAAATGTTAAATAATAAAAAAGGGTTCTCCACAAAGATATGCATGATAATAAGATCAAACTGTGGATGATTTATAAAAATGTACAGTCAGTGAGTTAATACCAAGTACCTCCACATAGCTGCTACTCTGTTAGTCTCAAATTTAGCACACCCAAAACTGAACCAGCCAACCTCTCCCCACCGGACGGAGGCATCACACCTTCCCAGCCTCCGAAGGAGGGCCGCACAGTGGTTCAGGAAGGGCATGGCTTTTCGACTCAGGCGGAACTAGCTGTGCGTGCTGGCTTGAAGGCCTTTGCCAGGTGGTTATCTTCCCGGATCCTCTGTTTCCTTAACTGTGGGAATGGGATGAGTTCTATCTCCCAGGACTGTAATGAGGATTAAAGGAGCTATCAAAGGTAAAGCAAGCAATAAAACATCATGAGTATCATGAGAAATCCTGGAGTTATCACTTACTCTCCTCTTCTTTCCCTTCCCAATATTCAATCTTCAACAAAGTCCTGAAATTTCTTTTCTTTGAAATACTTTATATGTATATATTTTCCCTTTATATTCTTATGACTATGAGCTTATTACATTATACCTGGATTATTGCAAAAATGGTTAGCTAGTATCTGTTAATTCTCTTCCGCAAATCATTTTTTTTCTTAAGGCTGAAAGGTAATTCTGAACTTTTCTTAGAACACTGATTTCCATATGCCACTTTCTTGTGTTAGGACTTCATTGGCCTCTTAATTTTTTCAGAATCATGTTTAATCACCTGTTTGACTCTCGTACCTGGAGAGGAGGCAGTGTGTTCCAGGGGAAAGAGCACGGACTTTAGATTCAAACAAAAGTAGATCTAAACCCTGGGTACAGGGTCTACGTCCACTTGAAAAAGCAACTTAAGGTTTCAGAGTGTCGGTTTACTCAACTATACACAATGTCTATTTGTGCAGTAACGCATGAACTGCTGTCAGACAGGTGAAACCCTCTGAATGGGCTTTCATGGAGAGAATGAGGCGAGCAGATTCTATCTGAAGAATATATATGAATTACAAAAAGAAAACAAAGTGGTGGAGTCTGGTTTTCCTTTAAGCTGTGTGTGAAGAGAAAAAGTATTTCAAGTTTTATCAGACTTAAAAGTTATAGACATTTTCTTCTCACACTCTTTTAAAGACATCACTTCTGATCCAAGTACATGATGACACTCTTGTGTAGCGAATAATGGGAAGTGTTAACTATATAAATCTTTTTTTTTCTTTTACGAATCCATTGAAGCCACATATTCTTAATGGCTATGAGTGAGGGGACCGCACAATACAACTTGTCTGAAGTGAGGATTCACGATAGGGAAGGGCTGGATCAGTCTCAGCTTCGCTGAGCTGCTCACCCAGGGCCTGCTGTGACGTGGCTTCCGCCAGCCGCCAGCGCAGTCCACTCTGATCAGCTTCTTTACTCGCTGTTTCCCAGACGCATTCTGCCCCGACGTGTTATATTTTCTTCCCCGCCTTGTCCAATGTCTACATGTTAGCCAAGTACAATGGAAGGACTAGTTCCAACATAAAGCCATTCTTGATTACTTCAGCTCATATTAGTGTGTGTGTGTGTGTGTGTGTGTGTGTGAAATTATGGAATCACCTGTCCATATAGGATTACCAAAGAGTGGAGAGGTCCAATGTCTGGGGAACCTTCAAATGGGTCACAACTGTAAGGGTGCTGTTCTCCACAACCTTCCCATTTTAACTTCTGTAGTTTTCTGGGGTACCTAGCAACACAATGATCACGTGATAATAATGTAACATTTCTTGAGCACCTACTCCATGGCAGGCCTCACACCAAACTCTTTCTATACGTTACCTTATTCCATCTTTCCAGCAGTCCTATGAGAAGGCTGTTTGTGTTATCATCCCTATTTTACAGGCGAGGAAACTAATGCTTAGACATGTTCAGTGACCTTGCACTTGCTCGAGTCCACATAGCTAGTAATGGACAGATTCTGGATTTGAAAATGAGTTGGCCCTGTAGGCCACCAGGACCAGGACTCTTCATCAGTCTTGGCTTCTCCCGAGGTGGTGGGAAGGTGACCATTTACTCCACTGTGAACAGTAATTGAGGTTTCCTGACTTGCACCAATCATTTTAAGACCACACTGTTTTAGACAGTTGTTTCCCTTTTCAAGGTATAATCCTTGAAATCAGTTTGTTACAAACTTCTGCAGGGAAAGGCTCACTTTAATACCTCACTTTCTCCGCCATGCAAACCTCCTTGAAAGTAATAATGAGAAAAAGAATTTGCTGCTTTTTGCCTTGCGTTCATTGACTTGCCCAGACCCACTTTGAAGATACTTGTTTACTCAGCTGGGGCCTTGGGCGGACCCTAGGGCTAGACCAGCGAAGAACCAGAGCAGGTTCTGTGTGGCTTAAGAAATCATTCTAGACTATTGCCATGGGTGTCTTAAATGATTCAGCGCCATTGAACTGATATAGCTAAAAAGTAACATTTATTTTTTTAACAGAAATTCTCTAGTTATCCTTTTTCATAAATTGAAGACAATTATAAAAGTTAGGGACACTTCTGGTGCTTGTTATGAGAAGTGACCTTTTCATCTTAACTACCACCAAAAGATCCAGATCACACAGTATATGAACCAGGAGTATTTGCAATTTTTTAAAGGAAAACTAACTATCATTCACTTTAAAATATCTAACACAGTGTACAGCCCACCAAATTTAGAAAGCCAGTAATAAAGATAAAGCTAGTTATAATTGCTTTCCCACACCCTTTCTCTGTGTTTTAAAGGATCACCACTTTTTAATTGAATTTATTGGGGTGACATTGGTTTGCAAAACCATACTTCTTGATGCACCCTCAAGAGGTAAAGTACAAGGATAATAAAAAGTTTTCCTCTGATTGAGTGACAGTAGTCTGGTCATTGTGTCCAGAACTCTGAAGCTGTGCCCTGCCTCAGAGAGAAGGAAAGCTGTAATACAGTGATCCCTCACCTGTTGCGGGAGTTACATTCCAGAGACCCCTGCAATAGGTGAAAATCCGTGAACTAGTGGCATTATATTTATTTTATTATTTATATATATTTTAAGGCTTTATAAACCCTTCCCACACTCCTATAAACCTTTCCCACACTCTTATAAACACTTCATATGCTCTTAAACACTTTCTACACTCTTAAACCTACGTAATTTTAACAACATATACAATTCTATATGGGTGCTCACCAGTGAAGTGTACTACAACTTGAATGATGAAGATCATGAATTATGTAGCTGTGCAGTACTGATGGCGATGAAGGTGATGACGATGAGATGAATGTACTGCACAGCCAAGAAGAGCATTACAGCTCTTCTGAAGGCACCACTTCATCAGGTGCTTCATCAGGTGGTGCAGTGTCTTCACCCTGGGCCGTAACTTCTATTTACACTAAAGGCACAGGCATAACTGATCTCTTCATCCCAGTGATGGACATAGTTATGGGGAGTTGCTGGCACTGCTTTTTCTTGTGAGTGAGGAGGTTTTTATATGCCACTCTCGATTGTATTTACAAAGTGCAAAGAACGAAGCATATGGGCGTCCCATTTTTCAGTCACTCGCTGAAGTTCTTTGGCCATTCTGACCATGACTGCAAGACGATCAAGTGTGAAGCCAACCTCCTCCCCTTCTCCAACCAGTAGTTTGTCTTGTTCCTCATCCTCTTCTTCACTTGCTGACTTCGTCATCTCCATCAGGTCTTCGTCCGTCAACAGTCGTGAGTGGACATCTGCAGAGGCAGCTTCTCCATGCAGAGAAACGCTCTTGAGTCCAGAGTGTCTCTGAATTTGTCAAACCAGCCCTTGCTGGCGCTGAATGGGGTTGGTCTGGGGGCAGAAGCACTCGATGGTCCTGCTTCTGCGTCGTCATCCTCGTCTGCATCCTCGTCACAACTGTGAACGTCCCTGCTTTCCGGAAAACTCTCATAAAGTTTCTTGGCCTTTGTCCAGATGGTGTTGGTATCCAGCAAGATATTCTTCTTCCTGCAGTCATTTATCCACAGGGCCAATGCACAGTCCATCCTCACAATGGCCCTATTGTGGGAAGTGACCATCCTCTTTGCTCTTGTTAAAAGTCATTGCTGCCATAGACCTAATATTCTTCTTGTCTTTCTTTATGTAGCAAACAGTAGATTCGTTGATCCCGTAATGGCGGCCTACAGCCCCATACCTTTTGCCTTCCTTTAACATGTCCAGAAGTTCCATTTTTTCTTTGATGGTAAGCATATTCCTCTGGCGCTTGGGTTCACTGCCAGAAGCCTTAGAAGGCGCAGAACGTTTGGGTAGCATCGTAGCGCTTGAAATAAATTCAAACTTTGATGAAAATGTCACAAAAACACAACACCGCAGAGCAACACTACACGCAGCAATCAGACGTCGATGTGAAGTGGACAAGGAGAGATGCTGAACGTATGGGCACAGTGTGGGAGAGCAAACAGACTGATGCTATGGTCACTGAGCCAATCAGTGCCCAGGATACAGAACACAGTGCTGTGGTTGGTCGCCTTCCATTCCATCAGCCAATAGCGTGCTGTGTACAATCTCACGTTGGCAAACCTGCACAAGCAGTAGTGGCATACTGCATTTCCATTGTGTACAGTATGGTATTCATCCACTGATGACATACATTCTGTTTTTTATTTCGATTTAATATTCTTTTAATATGTTTGAATTAACATTTTTATATTGTTTTAAAATTTTTAGGCAAAAGTAATTAAAATAATAAATATTATATAAATACCTATATACTGCAAAATCCCACAATATAGTGAAAACTCCATGATACATAATTAGATATATATTTTTAAAAAATCCGCGATACAGTGAAGCCGCAATAAGTGAACTGCGATATAGCAAGGGACAACTGTATACAGGGTCTGGCAAAAATAACGCCCCCTGTTTACAAACTCTTTTATTACAAAATCATAAGCATGTAATTCTATAACATAACAATATCACACTCAAGCACACCATATGACATTTTAGGTGAAATGTTCAAATTGCTGTCCATCTTGTGCAAGACATTCACATACCCTACCAACCACACTCAAGCAGACATTACTTCCGCCGAAACCCTGTGCTAGTGGTTTCAGACACAC
>PVJI01031921.1:0-12694 GCA_004026765.1 Micronycteris hirsuta
TTTAATTCCTTGGTTGTCGGACTTCCTCTCAATATGATTTTCTGTCAGATCTGGCTGTGTTTGGATGTGTAGATTTCTGTTTTTTTCCCTTGTTTGGTTGTGCGAGGCGGTACGGTGCATTCACCTATGCCGCCATCTTAGGAAGTCCCAAAGTTTAAATTTTAAGAGACCTTTCAACCAAGAAATGACTTTGGGTTTTTCCAATGGGCCCTGAAATACCTCCAGGATAAAAGAGAAGTTTCTGAACTAATTAAGCCTATTTAATATGCTTGAAATTACATGGAAAGCTTTGCCAAATAGAATAATAATATGTTCTATTTATATACATATATTTTTATCAATAAGATATTCTAGAAACTTCAAACTGCCCTAGAAAGAAACACAAAAATTCAAAGCTAAGTTTACATAGTAAACTCTGTCCTCTGTCAGTGACGCCAGGTAAGCTAAGAATGATGGTTCCCTGTGGGGACATCAAGCAGTACTCTGGGTATTTGTGACCCATAAATTGGGAATTTATGAATTGTTTTCAATGCTCTATACACACCTCCAATAAGTCATGTACAGCAAGCATTTTAAAACCTTGCATACTGCTTGGTTTTTTTATGTATTGAGATTGTGTGTTAAATCTAAAAATATGGGTTTTATATTGTTCTTTTATACCATTTCATAATAATTATTGCTTACCAATAGTTATTTTGAAATATTAATTTTACAAAGAAACAAAGTTCTTTATCAATTGCATTTCAATCAAATCTATAACCATGTCATTTTATTTATTATTTATAACAGTCATTGTTTTACCTAATGAATTTGCAAATATATTGTCCTTGGAAAAGTTCATGAAAAAAAGTCTGACTTACTGTAAATTACAGGTATCTAAGTAGGCCATATCTTTGAAATAAATGAATTTATAGAACCCTAAAGAAAAACTAGATTTCTTTCAGCTTTCAGCTCAGAGGAGGCGAAGGTGCAACTTTTTTTGGTCCTCCCGAATCCGGATTCATCCAACCCCAGCTGCCTCTGCCATGCCACCGAAGTTTGACCCCAATGAGATCAAAGTTGCTTACCTGAGGTGCACTGGTGGGGAAGTCAGTGCCACGTCAGCCCTGATCCCCAAGTTCAGCCCCCTGGGCCTGTCTCCAAAAAAAGGTTGGTGATGACATCGAAGCAACCAATGACTGGAAGGGTCTAAGTATTACAGTGAAACTGACCATTCAAAATAGACAGACCCAGACTGAGGTAGTGCCTTCTGCCTCTTCCCTGATCATCAAAGCCCTCAAAAAACCATCACAAGACAGAGAGAAGCAAAAAACCATTAAGCACAATGGAAATATCACTTCTCATGAGATCGTCAATACTTCCCGACAGATGTGGCACCAGTCTTTAGCTAGAGAACTCTCTGGAAACATTAAAGAGATCCTGGGGACTGCCCAGTCTGTGGGCTGCAATGTCAGTGGCCACCACCCTTATGACATCATAGATGACACAACAGTGGTGCAGTAGAATGCCCAGGTAGTTAAGAACTACAAAGGAAAATTTTCAATTAAAGATCATTTGACAACCAAAAAAAGAGAAAGAATAACTGGATTCATGGAACTATGGCAAATAACCAAGACCAGCAAAATTGGTTTATATGGGACTAAGTGAACTAACTGAAGATAATCATTATTCTTATGACTTTTTTCAAAATATTGCTAATTTTAAATCATTTTGTTTTCCATCTATAAGGAAAGTTGCTTTTCCCCAAAGCAATTTGATAAGTTATACCTTCATAAGCAGTATTAAAACATTTATATTTTTCACCTTACCATAATGCAGCAGCTTTTAATGAGTGAGTATTATTTTCATGGCAATCTATTTGTTTGCATAAGTCCAATAAGAATCTGTTGTTTATAGTAGCACCAGTTTCCGAACTTGGCTTTAGTAACCCAGTCTTTGTCTGGAATGTCATGATCGAAAGAGTCACATCTGGACTCTGGATGTCGCCAGAAAACTTTGAAGAATTAAGATTGACTGTTGAAGCCAATAAGAGCCTCTGGAGAAATGGCCTGGTACCTTGCTTTGTCATGTGATACATAGCAGTCTTTCCAGCTGAGGAAGAAATGTTTCTTTCCTGAAAGACAGCAAGGAAGGAAATTGAAGACATTTTGGGGACCTCAAAAACTTGAGAAATCCACCCAAACCTATAGTATTGCGAGCAAAGCCAGATGGCAACTATGCCCTGAAGGGTTAACTAAAGTTCAGTCTGAAGGATCCTTGTGAAATTCCAGCAAATCAGATATGAAAGAGCCTATATGATCAATTACCATTCTTGTGTTCATGCAAACAATCATGCCAAATTGAAACTGGACTTAATGCAGGCTCTTTGATAAAAAAAAATGAGCATTAAATTTTAAAGATAGAAATTGTATTTCATTGGAAATCACAATGCTCAGTTGTCACCCACAAACTGAATTAAGTCCTAATTTTTCTAGCTTTCTTCCAAGGCATATATCAACCAGGGGGAATGCAGTCTCAAATCAGGATCTTAACTGGATCTATCAAACTGGGACAGATAAAAGACAAGAGGGAAAGAATAAAAATTCTACCTTTTCTTAGGCGCAATTAACTGGAAGTCTACAAAAGTACACACACACATTGACCCTGAGTCTTCTGAGGACCACACACTTCTGGGGATGCATTTTTATCTAGCAGGCAACTCCAGACATCAGGAAAAAGCTACAAAAACTAGCCTTGGGACCCCAGACCCCCCAGTGAGTGACTGGTGGAAATACCTTTCAATGTCTTTAACAATCAAGACAGGGCAGAAGGAGAGCGCAACCCAACAGAAACAAAAGGCTCACTTGTCAGCCATAGCTTTAAACTCTATGCCAAGTCAAGGTCACCCAGCCCCCAGACTGCAATGGGCAACAAAGGGGCAAGGCTATTCCTATAGGCAAAGAGGACACTGGGATGGGAGTGACGACAGCAAATTGGGCTCAGATACCTCCAGAACCATGCCCCTCTGCAAGAGGGAAGACCATCGAAAAGGTGAGTGTCCTAGGCTCTGAAGGGAACCTAGTGCCTCCAAAAGTTAATGGTGTCCAAGGCATCATCACACTAGAGGAGCTTCAGGTGGCCCTTGATGTGGCAGGTAAGCCCATTACAGTTTATAAGACATGGGGGCTTCTTGCTCTGCTCTGACATACTCACTGAGACCTCTTCCTTCCAAAACCTGTTTGATCACTGGGGTAAAGGCACATCCTCAAAGCTACCATTTCACACAACCCCTCCGCTGCTGCAGCAGGAGGATTTAACTGGTGGGTTTTTAAGGCCAATATCTGGTCCTGGATTTCATGGCTTATTCCCTTCCAAGGACCTACAGTAGCCTTTCTCTTTATTCTTCTTTTTGGGTCATGTCTCCTCAGATATCTCATATCCTTCATTAATAGAGCATCCAGGCTCTGGGAGTTTCCCTCCACAAATAACTCTCCAGCCACTGCTCTCAGTTTTGGAGCTGTTCGCTTCCACCCTCTTCCTCTTAATGACCCACATCTAAGACCCTCAGATAGGGACAACTCTACATCCTTAACCAGCAGGAAATAGCCAGAAGAAGATGAGATCTTTGTCCCTACTCTCCAGAACTAAAGCTGGGCGAAATCATTAAGAATAAATCCATTTTAAAACCAGAGGGGGGAATGAAAGGACAAAGCTGGTGCCACTTGCTACAATGACACCATTTGCTGAGCAAGCCTATGACCTTGTTAAACATGTCTGCCATTTTACTCTTCTGAGCTTATGTCTCCAAAATTGGTAAACTACTGGCAAGTAAGGACAAAATGTGCATAACCACCCCCCACACCAGTAGGCAAAAGATAACATTGGAGCAAACTGCAGCTTATCTAAAAAACCAGCTGAAACCTCCTGCGCTTCAAAGCCCCTAACAGCCCAGCAACCACACAACAGAAACTACCCCCACCCTTTTAGAATCCAATACAAACTCCAAGCCCCTACATCTTGCTGCTGGTGTATCTCTCCACACTTAAGCTCCTTTATTCTCTTGGAAAGCGAATAAAACTGCTCTCTGAATTTTCTTCTCTTTGTGGATTCTTTTTTTAAACATGTTTTATTGATTATGCTATTACAGTTGTCCCATTTTTTTCTCCCCTTTACACCCTCCACCCAGTACCCCCATTCCCTCCAGCAATCCCACGCTCCTTAGTTCATATCCATGGGTTGTACATGTTAAGTTCTTTGGCTTGCCCATTTCCTATACTATTCTTAACCTCCCCCTGTCTATTTTGTACCTACAAATTATGCTTCATATTCCCTGTACCTTTTCCCCGACTCTCCCCCCTCACCCTCCCCACTGATAACCCTTCATTTGATCTTAATCTCTTTGATTCTGTCCCTGTTCCACTTGTTTGCTTTGTTTTTTTGGTTGGGGGGGGTGTCAGTTGTTGATATTGTTTGTTTTCATTTTACCGTTCATATTTTTTTATCATCTTCTTTTTCTTAGATAGGTCCCTTTAACATTTCATATAATAAGGGCTTGGTGACGATGAACACCTTTAACCTGACCTTATCTGGGAAACACTTTATCTGCCCTTCCATTCTAAATGATAGCTTTGCTGGATAGAGTAATCTTGTATGTAGGCCCCTGCTTTTAATGACATTGAATACATCTTTCCAGCCCCTTCTTGCCTGTAAGGTTTCTTTTAAGAAATCAGCTGACAGTCTTACGGGAACTCCTTTGTAGGCAACTGTCTCCTTTCCTCTTGCTGCTTTCAAGATTCTCTCCTTATCTTTCATCTTGGGTAATTTAATTATGATGTGCCTTGGTGTGTTCCTCCCTAGGTCCAACTTCTTTGGGACTCTCTGAGCTTCCTAGACTTCCTGGAAGTCGATTTCCTTTGCCAGATTGGGGAAGTTCTTCTTCATCATTTTTTCAAATAAGTTTTCAATTTCTTGCTCTTTCTCTTCTCCTTCTGGCACCCCTATGATTTGGATTTTGGAATGTTTAAAGTTGTCCTGGAGGTTTCTCAGCCTCTCCTCATTTTTTTAAATTCTTGTTTCTTCATTCTGCTCTGGTTGAATGTTTATTTCTTCCTTCTGGTCCAAATCGTTGATTTGAGTCCCAGTTTCCTTCCCTTCACTGTTGGTCCCCTGTATATTTTTCTTTACTTCACTTTGTGTAGCCTTCACTTCTTCCTCTATTTTGCTACCATACTCAGTCATCTCTGTGAGCATCTTGATTACCAGTGTTTTGAACTGTGCATCTGATAGGTTGACTATCTCTTCATTGCTTTGTTCTTCTGGAGTTTCGATCTGTTCTTTCATTTCAGCCATATTTTTTGTCTTGGAGCAGATATTATATGGTAAGGGGCAGAGCCTTAGGTATTCACCTAGGCAGGGAAACCCAGGCTGCTTTGTTGCACTGTATGTAGGGGAGGGGTCAGAAAGGGAATAATGCTGCTTGCTCAGCACTCACCCCAATTTCAAGAGGCTGGCAGTTTCTTCTATCACCACAACCCCCACAGATTTTTACAACCACAGGTTCTGAGGCTGTATTTTGCCCACACTGGAACCCTGGGTTGCACAGTCTGTCTCACTCCCCAGTTTTTCCTCCCAGTTTTTCCACACTGAAATGTGGGACCACCCAGTCTGCCAGCCACCGTCTTGCCATGTGTCCTCTCCACCATAGCTGCCAGTCTCTGACCCTCCCACCAGTCTGGATGAATGTTTCTTCTTTAACTCCTTGGTTGTCAGACATCCACACAGTTCCATTTTCTGGAAGTTCTGCTTGTTTCTTTATATTTAAATTGGTTGTTTCCTTCTTTTGGTTGTGCAAGGAGGTGAAGGATATCTACCTCAGCCTCTGTCTTGGCCGGAGCTCCTTGTGAATTCTCTAACAACCTGTGTCACCAGCCACCCTAACACTCAGGTGCCCCCAGTCACCTCACTCACACGATAAAGGCATCTTTATCACTCTCAACACAGGAAGTTCAAAGCTGGAGAGCCTTGAGTCAGGAACTGTGGAAGAAGACTAAATGTAAATATAAAATATATTTTTGATCAACCAAATCATGTCCAAAAAACAAATTTTAAATTTGAAGATCTAATTGGCTTTCTTAAGCAATTTGTAAATCGGGAAGTATCCCATCTAGCAACTAGAAGGACACTCTGAGTTGTCCAAAATGAAAGGGTTTTTTTTGTTTTTTTGTTTTTTGTTTTTATATGAAGAAGGGTAGGGCAAGGGAACCATTAACAAAAGAAATCCTTATTGGGGCATTTATTCTTTGAGGGGAAAGTAGAGAAAGGGTTTTTATCATGTATTTTATCACTCTGTATTTCCTGAACTTGCATGTCTATTTTGTTCACCAAATTAGGGAAGCTTTCTTTCATTCGTTTTTCTAATAGATTTCCAATTTCTTATTCTTTCTTTTCTATTTCTGGAATCCCCTAGGATGCAATTGTTGGAATGCCTGGAGTTGTCCCAGAGGCTGCTTATACCATCTTCATTTAAAAAAAATTTTGGACTCTTTTTTCTTCTTGTTGTTCTGATTGGTTGTTATTCTGATTGGTTGTTATTTGCTTCCTCCTGTTCCAAAACATTGATTTGATTCTCGGTTTCATCTGGAGCCTCTGGGGATCTCCAAGGAAGGTCAAACAGTGTTAGCCAGGTTGATGGAGTCTCAGATATGGCACAAGCTTGCCAGCTCTGTGGGGGAAGGGCTTAGGAAACAGACAATGGCTTCTGCTTGCCTTATTGCCAGACACATCAGTTTCTCCCTGCATGCCACTGGTGCCTTTCAAGTGCTACCTTGGTGCTTGAACTTCAGAGGGATTGAGTCTGAGTAGGTAAGTCCATGTGTGGGTTCTTTAAGAGGAACTTCTTGGGGCACCAAAATTTCTTTCTTTCTTTTTTAAACAGATTTTATTTGTTTATTTTTAGAGAGAGGGAAAGGGAAGGAAAAAGAGAGGGAGAGAAACATCAGTGTGTGGTTGCCTCTCATGTGCCCTATACTGAGGACCTGGCCCACAACCTAGGCATGTGCTCTGACTGGGAATTGAACTGGCAACCCTTTGGTTCGCAGTCTGGTGCTCAGTCCATTAAGCCACACCAGCCAGGGCTAGTTTCTTCCACTGACTCAATCCCTGCTGGTTTTTGCAGCCAGAAATTGTGGGAACTTATACTCCTGGCACTGGAATCCTGGACTGGGTGTCCTGGTGTGGGGTTGGGACTCCTTGCTCCTGAGATATCCCTCCCAAATATTTATCCACCATACATGGGTGAGATACCAGCCCATTCTGTGTCTGCTCTCCTCCTACCACTCTGGATGGATGTGGTTTCTTTAATTCCATAGTTGTCAGACTTCCACTGAACTCAATTTCTGACAGTTCTGAATGATGATTTTTATGTATTTTAGTTGTAATTTTGATGTGGTTATGCAAAGAGGTGAGTAATGTCTGTCTGTGCCACCATCTTGACTAGGAGTCTTACATTTTCATTTCTAATTTTTTTAATACATATTTTTTTTATCCTCACCCAAGGACATTTTATTTTTCATTGCTTTTATAAAGAGAAGAAGGGAAAGAGGAATGGAGATAGAGAAACATTGAGGTGAGAAAGAAGCATCAGTTGGTTGCCTCCCAAATGCGTCTGGAACAGGGATTGTACACTCCTGGACTCTGGTGGGAATCAAACCTGCAGCCTAGGAATGTGCCCAAAATCAAACCCACAAGCTTTTGGTTAGGAGATGATGCTCCAATAAACTGAGCCACACTGGCCAGGCCTTCGGTTCTAATTGTTTAAAAATATTGTCCAGGACTTCTGGCCAAGATGGAGGTGTAGGTAGACACGCTGTGCCTCCTTGTACAGCCAAAAGTCAGAAAACAACCATTTAAAAACAAAGAAACAACCAGAACTAACAGAAAATCTAACTTTATGGAAGTCCAACAACCAAAGAATTAAAGATACGTTCATCCATACCGGTAAGTAGGGTGGAGCTGAGCGTGCAGCCAGACGGTGTTTGTGAAGCCAGATACGCAATGCTGAAACAGGCCAGGGGACTGTGGCTGGCAGACCTGGACCCAGCAGGACCCAGGCCAGTGGAGTGGGTGGTCCTGCATTTGTGCGCAGGTAAACCAGGAGAAAAAGTTGAGGAGTGGAGCAGATCGTGCAGCCCAGGGGCCCAGCTTGGGGAAATAAAACCTCAGACCACCGATTGGAAACGCCTGTGGGGATTGAAGCGGCAGTGGGAGGAACTCCCAGCCTCACAGGGGAGTTAGTTGGAGAGACCCACAGAGTCCTAGAATGAGCCTGCCTGTGTGGGAACCAGCACCAAAAGGGCCCAATTTGCTTGTGGGTAGTGAGCAGAGCAAGCGCCGTTGTGCCCTCTCACATCCCTTTCCCACAGACAACATCACAATGCAGCAATGAGGGTTGCCTTGCCCTGGCAAACACCTAAGGCTCCGCCCCCTTATATGTAACAGGCCACTGAGAGGGGAAAAAATGGCCCAAATGAAAAAGCAGATCAAAACTCCAGAAAAAATACAACTAAGCCATGAAGAGATAGCCAACCTATCAGATGCACAGTTCAAAGCACTGATAATCAGGATGCTCACAGAATTGGTTGAATTTGGTCACAAATTACATGAAAAAAATGAAGGCTACGCTAAAGGAAATGAGGGGAAATGTGCAGGGAACCAACAAGGATGGGAAGGAAACTGGGACTCAAATCAATGGTGTGGACCACAAGGAAGAAAAAGACATAATTACATTACCCAAGATTAAAAATAAGGAGAGAATCTTAGAAGCAGCAAGAGAAAAGGGTTCAGTTACCCACAAAGGCATTCCCATAGGACTGTCAGCTGATTTCTCCAAAGAGACCTAACAGGCAAGAAGGGGCTGGAAAGAAGTTTATCAAGTCATGAAAAGCAAGGACCTAATCCAAGAATACTCTATCCAGAAAAACTTTCATTTAGAATGGAAGGGCAGATAAAGTGCTTCTCAGATAAGGTCAAGTTCAAGGAGTTCGTCATCACCAAGCCTTTATTGTATGAAATGTTAAAGGGATTTATATAAGATATGGAGGGTTATCAATAGGGGAGTGGGAGGGGGAGGGAAAGAGAAAAGGTACAGAGAATAAGTAGCATAAATGGTAGGTAGAAAAGAGACATGGGGAGGTTAAGAATAGTAAAGGAAATATAGAAGCCAAAGAACTTATGTGTATGACCCATGGACAAGAGCTAAAGCGGGGGAAAGTGGGAGGGGTGGTATGCCGGGCGGAGGGGAATAAAGGGGGGGGGGGAAATGGGACAACTGTAATAGCTAAAACAATAAAATATATAAAAAAATAATATTGTCCAAAACACAGAAATAAGGCAAAGAGACAGCAGCATGTCCCCCTGAAGCACGTTTAATAGGCCCATTGAAGTATTATTTAATAATTTAGGATCCAGGGATCAGCTCACTTTTTTCTGTAAAGAACCAAATAGTAAATATCAGATTTTTATTTAATTACAATTATTTAAAAATGTAAAAGCCATTTTTTAAAAAAGAATTTTATTTATTTATTTTTAGAGACAGGAGAAGAGAGGGAGAGAAACATCAACGTGTGGTTGCCTCCCGTACACACCCTACTGGGGTCCTGGCTGGCAACCCAGGCATGTGCCCTGACTGGGAATCGAACCAGCGACCCTTTGGTTCACAGCCCAGCACTCAATCCACTGAGCCACACCAGCCAGGGTCTGTAAAAGCCATTTTTAACTCATGGGCTACACCATAATGACCAGTAGCTAAATTTGGCCTGCTGACACCCAGTTTGCAGACCTCATTCTAGGGGAAGTCCCTTTGATTGTCTCAATATTGAGATAAACCTAGATTTTATAAATTCACATTAATTTGCAGAGTTTTTTCTTCAGTAAAGATAAAAATAACTTTTCTGGCAGAAATATAACACCAAAAATTATGGTTTTATTGTCATATGACATTAACCAGCTTTGTATCTAACAGAACAATCTTTTTCTTTTAAATTAAATGTTTAATTTTGAGATTATTATAGATTTACATTTAGTTTTAAAAAATACAACAGAGAGATGCTGTACTCTTTACCCAGTGGTAGTGATAAAGGTACTAAGCGTTAGAGTAGTGGAGTCAGACCAGACCTTCATTCAGCAACCTCGGCACTTGAGTTCTGGCTAAGAAAGAATCCAGAGTCAAGACTCAAACTATATGAGAAAGTTTGTTTAGAAAGTCACAGAGGTAGAATAAGTGAGCTGTAAAGCAAATGGGCTCAGGCAACAGCTCAGAGGTAAAAGAAGAGGCCCCTGGAGCTTAGGTGAGAGAAGGGTAAGGGTAAAGGTAACGCACTTGAGGGGAAAGGAGGGGTTTGGAAAAGGCTCCTGCATGCTCTGGAGAGGGACAGCACACTGAGTCCTCTGTCCTAAAGGCATTTAAGGGTGGGGATTTTAGGAGAGGTCCCAGGGGAGGAGCTTTATAGAATATTCATCACCTTTCTAAGTGTGTCTTTTCAGAGCTGTAGTCTCCACTGAATGGTCAGTGCCAGGGCAGAAGGTCATTAGGTAACAAAGCTGGTCCTGATGTCAGCCTGGCACTGCTTGTCTGGTTTTGCTGCTTTTCTGGGCCTGGAGCTGAAACACAGCTGAGGCCTAGATGCATTCGATGTGGGTCAGAACCTCACTGTCCTGGGGGCTTAATACTTAAGGGTTATTCTCCAGAACCCTTGTTAATTCCCCTTTAAGGGGGTCTAACCTACATGCCTAGCAACATGCCAGGGAAAGAAAGGTCAGGGGAGGATCTTAACAGCATGAGCAGTGACATGAAAGGTCAGGGGGTCTAAACCACATGACCAGTGGTATGCTAAGATCAAAAAGGTTACCATGAAGGTGGGGTCCTTGTTTTCCCAGTTTTGCCCCTGGGTAGGTCTCTGGGCTTTCTGTACCTGCCCCATTGTCTTTGCTCTGCTCATGTCTAACTACCTACCACAATAACATCTCGCAAGACCACAGTACAATATCACAGCCAAGATACTGATTGGTAAAGTCAACACACAGAGAATTCCCATCACCACTAGGATCCCTCATGTAGCCATTTTACAGCCACACCCACTTTTCTCAAAACCTCACCTGCTTCTTAACCCCTGCCAGCCATTAATTTGTTCTCCATTTCTGTACATCTTTAAGTTTATTATATAAGAGAATCATATACTATGTAACCTTTTGGGACTGACTTTTTCACACTATAATTTTCCGGAGATTCATCCAGGTGGAAGGTGAACACTCTTACTTAAAATTCCTTCTTGAAGGGCCAATTAATATTCAAGTTCCTCAAGTGGTCTTTGAGTTAGCCTTACTATTCTATTTGTCCCCTTGCTAATGAGTTTTTATTTTTATTTTTTATTTTTAGAGAGAATGAAAGGGAGAAAGAAAGAGGGAGAGAAACATCAATGTGCAGTTGCTTCCCATGTGTCTCCCACTGGGAACCTGGCCTGCGACCCAGGCATGTGCCCTGACTGGGAATCAAACCAGCGACCCCTTGGTTCGCAGGCCTGCTCTCAATCCACTGAGCTACACCAGCCAGGGCATGAGTTTAAACAAAACAAAACAAAACAAAACAAAAACTTGGCTGTGTGTTTGTTCTCTCTTTATATGAGTTCTCTATTTAACTTTTTGAAAATAATACTTTGACATAATTACTGATCCTGTATTTGCCCCCAGGAGACAGTTCTCAGTTGGCTCAGTTTTTTTCTTTTTCCTTTCGAAAATGTGTATCTAGTCAGAAAAGATCACATCACCTTCCTATCCTTCAGTCAGAATAAATACATAATTTGCTTTGTTTGAATTTCAAAGTAATGATAAGAAACATGGTGTCTCTCCAGTGACAGGTCATTTCTGTGAGATTTTGGGGTGAGTTAAAAGGAAAGAAGTTTTTTGTTTAAAAAATATATATATATATTTTTAAAGATTTTATTTATTTATTTTTAGAGAGAGGAGAAGGGAGGGAGAAAGAGAGGAAGAGAAACAGCAATGTATGGTTGCCTCACATGACCCTCACTGGGGACCTGGCCTGCAACCCAGGCATGTGCCCCAACTGGGAATCAAACCAGGACCCTTTGGTTCCCAGCCCGCGCTCAATCCACTGAGCTACACCAGCCAGGGCTAAAATATATTTTATTGATTATGCTATTACAGTTGTCCCATTCCCCCCACATTTATTCCCCTCTGCCCTGCACAGCCCCTCCCACCCATGTTTCCGCCCTTTAGTTTGTGTCCATGGGTCATACACATAAGTTCTTTGGTTTCTACATTTCCTATACTATTCTTAACCTCCCCGACTATTTTCTACCTACCATTTATGCTACTTTTTCTCTGTACCTTTTTCCCTTCTCTCCTCCTCCCACTCCCTGTTGATAACCCTCCATGCAATCTCCATTTCTACGCTTCTGTTCCTGTTCAGGTTGTTTGCTTAGTTTTCTTTTGCTTTTGTTTTAGGTGTGGTTGTTAACAACTGTGAGTTTGCTGTTCATGTTTTTTATCTTTTTTTCCTTAGATAAATCCCTTTAACATTTCATATAATAAGGGCTTGGTGATGATGAACACCTTGAACTTGACCTTATCTGGGAAGCACGTTATCTGCCCTTCCATTCTATATGAAAGTTTTGCTGTATAGAGTAATCTCGGATGTAGGTCC
>PVJI01031922.1:0-12701 GCA_004026765.1 Micronycteris hirsuta
GATACAATAATGTCACATTTAAGAATGAGAAGACTTTTTAAGAAATGAGTTTTACTTTCTTTCCATAATTTCTCAGATCCATCTGCACAATCAAATACAGGGCAATCATTTTAAAGGGTGGTGAATATCTAAATTCCCTGATGAAGAATGATGTCCATGACATAATGTTGAGTTAAACATGCAGATGACAGGAGGCTTGCACTTTGGGTAATGAGGGTGATTAGCAAAGTCCAGAGTTACCCTCCCACCATAAATAAAAATATGGATAAAACATATAAAACATTGGGCTGGAATTAGAGTGGGGCAAGAAAGTGCATGGGGTACAAAAGTTAAGAAAGCACTCCTTTTTAAGGTTGACCCTATACTTGCATGACCCCAAGAGTGAGAGTCTTCTTAAATTTTGTACCCTTGTGCCTCTCCTCACCCTAGTCTCAGCTCTGGTTTTTAGCCATTGACCCCTAGGCAGCAGCACAACTGTAAATCCTGGAAAAGAGGGTTGGGAAATGAGATAAACCCTATGGTAGACCTATATTTCTGCCCAGGGGCAAATTACGAAACATACTTATGGGAGAGAGCATGCAAAGAGAGCTTGTAGTCTTGCTGAATTAAGGAGAGAGGGCATGGAAGCTTAAATTGATAAGACAGAATACCAGAGAGGAGGAAGCTACCTACAAAGAGAATAAGTTCAAGAAATGTAAGTAGGAGCCTCCTTGAGTATTTGGATGAATACAGTGTGTGCATGCATAAAATGAAATCTTTTAATGACAGTCAACTCCCTAGGAAATATCAATTAAAAACAGATGTAAGCCAAACAATTCCCAAAACTCATATAGAACTGAGAATCCTAACTCCCTTTAGGCAGGATAGAGAAACTTCCTCAAATACATAGAGTATTCAGTAGAGACTCCAAAAGAGTCATACCATAGTAGTAGGACTAACTTCCTTGCATATACAGAGTATTCGGTAGAAACTCGAGTCATATCCCAGTAGCAGAGCTAAAATACCCATAGACTAAAGGATGTCCTATAACAGCTTATGAATAAAACTCTAACATGTTGTAATGGTTTGCAAGCCATCTACCTTCTGCTACAAGACATGCAACAGTCTTTAAAGAAATACAACAAAATTCAGCACACACAATGTAAAACTCACAATGGTTGGCATCCCACTGAAAAGGTGACAGAAAATGTTCTCTCTTGTGGAAGATATATATCCACAAATCCCAGAGCAATAAACTCCAAGCAAAACAAACACAAAGAGAATCACACAATGGTACATCATAATCAAGTTGCTGAAAATCTGTGTTAAAGAATAATCTTAGGACTTCCGCCAAGATGGAGGTGTAGGTAGACACACTGCGCCGCCGCTCACAACCAGAGAGTTTAAACAACGACCTCAATAGCAAAAAATAAACAACCAGAATGGACAGAATCAAACTGAAGGGAAGTCCGACACCAGGAAGTAGGAGAAGACGAACATCCAGGCCGGTAAGTGGAGCAGAACCGAGAGGAGAAGTGGAGTGAGAGGCAGTTTGCCCAGAGGGACTCACACCATGAGCGCCTGGCCAAAGCGCAGCCACGAGAAACAAGTGAAGACCGCAACTGGCGTAACCGGAGAGGCCAGTGGGAACCAGCAGGGCTGAGACTGGCGGAAAAGGCAGTGGGGAACTAGGGAGCATAGGGTGGTAGGGAGCAGCAGTGAACAGAGCAGGCGTCATTACTCCCTCCCAGGCCCCGCCCCCAGAGGAAACGTCACAAAAAAACGACCCAGGTGACGGGGCACCGGCAAACACCTAAGACTCCAACAGGTGCGCCGAGATAAAAAGAATGAAAATGGCCAAAATGAAAGATCAGAACAAATTACAACTAACGGACGACAACATAGTCAACCTATCAGATGCTCAGTTTAAAATGCTGGTAATCAGGATGCTCACAAAACTGGAAGAAAGGTGGATGCAAATAATTGAACAAATGAAGAATACGCTAGGGAGGATATACAGGGAACCAATAGGGAAAAAAAGGAAGCTGGGACTCAAACCAATGGGGTGGACCAGAAGGAAGAAATAAGAATTCAAAAAAACAAGGAGAGATTCAGGAACCTCAGGACATCTGTAATGTCCTTCCAGAGGACAAGAGGAAGACCAAGAAATTGAACGTATTTTTGAACAGATAATGAACGAGAACTTCCCAAATCTGGCAAAGGAAATAGGCTTCCTGGAAAACCAAGAAGCTCAGAGAACCTCAAAGAAGCGGGACCCAAAGAGGAACACACCAAGGCACATCATAATTACATTACCCAAGATTAAGAATAAGGAGAAAATCTTACAAGCAGCAAGAGAAAAGGAGACAGTTACCTACAAAGGAATCCCTATTAAGACTGTCAGCGGATTTCTCAAAGGAGACTTTCCAGGCAAGAAGAGGCTGGAGAGAAATATTTCAAATCATGAAAAGCAAGGACCTACAACCAAGAATAATCTATCCAGCAAAACTTTCATTTAGAATGGAAGGGCAGATAAAGTGCTTCTCAGATAAGGTCAAGTTCAAGGAGTACATCATCATGCAGCCTTTACTATATGAAATGTTAAAGGGATTTATATAAGGACTCAGGAGCGAAGGCACCGAGGCCAGATCAGCTACTGGGGAATTCAGATCAGTCACAGCCAAGACGCTTGTGAGGTAAGCAAGCAAAATGCAACCAGAGAAACAAAATAGAACCAGAGACATTGAAGTTTAGAACAATCTGGCAGTAAGCAGAGGGGAGGGGGAAGGGGATAATGGGGACAAGGGTATTCAGGAACTGCTATAAAGGACGCATGGATAAAACCAAGGGGGAGGGTAGAAGCAAGGGAGGGAGGTGGGTTTGCCTGGGGTCGGGGGTGGGGGGTAAATGCAGACAACTGTAATTGAACAACAATAAAAAATAAATTAAAAAAAAGAATATTATAAGCCCTGAGCCCTGGCTGGTGTAGCTCCTTGGATTGAGCGTGAGCTGTGAACCAAAGGGTCGCCAGTTCGATTCTCAGTCAGGGCACATATGCCTGGGTTTCAGGCCAGGTCCCCAGTGCCCCAGTGCCCCAGTGCGGGCTCCTCTCTTTCTCCTTCCCTTCCCCTCTCTCTAAAAATAAATAAATAAAATCTTTAAAAAAGAAAAAAAAGAATATTAAGAAAATACTATTTCCCTTAAATTAGAGGAGAACAGAGAAGAGAAACCCACCTTCCATCAAAACCACAATCCTCAAATTAAAATTTTCCATTAATCATATGTCAACATTTCCTTCCACATTGCAGAAATGAGCTTCAAAGTAACACTTTATGTTTACCATTCTATTGTCTAGTACAATTGGCAGCATCCAAGGTCCTTGTTAGAAGTCAAGAAGCATGTCATTCCCACTAGACTATTATTTGAATTGTAATATATTGAAAGAAATAAAAAAATGAAAGCTTAAAAAAAAAGAATACTCTTAAAAGCAGTCAGAAGAAAGACAGATACTTTACATAACAAGAGCCAAATAAAAAAATGATCTTAGGATTCTTGTCAGAATCAGTGAAGGCAGAAGAAAACTAAATAACAATTGTAGTGTGCTAAAAGAAAAACACTCTCAAACTAGAACTCCATCACCAATGAAAATATCTTTCAAAACTAAATTTTTTCTTACACAAAAAAATAGCTGAGAAAATGTATCATCAGCAAGCTTGTAGTACAAAGAGTGTTAAAGGAAGTTCTTTGTGGAAAGGTAAATAACTGGAAATCTGGATCTACACAGGGAAATGAAGAGTAATAAACATGGCAAATATGTAAATACATATATATATGTGTATCTGTATATATACAAGACATTTTTCCCATTTAAAAATGTCTTTAAATAAAACATAACAGTTCAAATCGAAATAACAACACTGTATTACGGGATTTGCAACGTCTATGGAAGTAAAATGTATGACAACAATAGCACAAAGGCCAGGAGGTTGTTAGATTCTGATACTGTACCTGAAGTGGTAAAGTGTTATTTGAAGATAAACTGTGGTTCTAAAAATGCATGTTGTAAACTTTATATCCATAAAGCAGTATAGAAAATATAGAGAAGATAAAATAATAAACATTCACTACTAAACAGTAATAGTAAAATAAATACCCAAAAGAAGGCAGAAAAGAAGGAAAAAGGTAACAAAAACTAACTAGAACAAATAGAAAGCAAACAGGAAGTTAGTAACTTTAAATCCAACTACATCGATACTAAACATTTCATTTAAAAGGCTGGAATTATAAAACAAGACCCAATTACATGCTATGTATAAGAAACTCCCTTTAAATATGGAGACTCCGATAGTTTAAAAGTAAAAGAATGAAAAAAAGATATATCATAAGAAATCTAGAGAGTGTACTTCAGAGTCAAACAAAGTAGACTTTGAAACAAGGAATACTACCAAGGGGCAAAAAGGACATAAGATAATGATATAGGAGTCAATCCATCAAGAGGATATAACAATCCAAACGAGTTTCAAACTCCTAACAGAGTTTCAAATTACAAGAAGCAAAAACTGATGGAAACAAATGGAAAAATACCTTCTATTGTAAGTTGTCTCTTCAAATCTTCTGCCCATTTGTACTGAGTTGTTTGTTTTCTTATTATTTAATTGCACGAGACTTTTTTAAGATAAACTTTAGGATTTCTTTTTTTTTTTCAATTACAGTTTACGTTCAACATTATTCTGTATTAGTTTCAGATGTATAGCATAGTGGTTAGATAATCGCACTTCACAGAGTGGTTCCCCTGATATTTCAAGCACCCACCTGGCCCATACATAGTCATTATGACATTATAAACTCTCTTTCCTATGTTGTAATCCACATCTCTGTGACTATTCTGTAACTACCAATTTGTACTTTTTTAAAACAATTTAAAAAATATGTTCATTGATTTTTAGAGAGAGAGAAACAGTGATTGGTTGCTTCCCATATACTCCGTGACTGGGAATGAAACCTACACCCTAGGTAATGCCCTGACAGGGAATCAAACCCCCAGTCTTTTGATGTATAGGACAGTGCTCCAACTAACTGAGCCACACTGGCCAGGGCCAATCTGTACTTCTTAATTCCTTGATCTTTTTCACCCAGCCCCCAAGCCCCATCACCTCCCTTAGATTGTTCTCTGTATCTATGAATCTGTTTCTATTTTGTTTTTCTGTTTTGTTTTTTAAATTCTACATATAAGTGAAATCATATGATATTTGTCTTTCTCTGTCTGACTTATTTCATTTATTGTAATACCTTCTAGGTCCATCCAAATATTTATATTTGTCAAAACTCATTTAACTGTGTAGTTAAAATGAGGGTATTTCAGATATTTATCCAAAGAAAATGAAAACACTAACTCAAAAAGATATACACACCCCAATATCCATTGATGCAGCATTATTTACAATCATCAAAATATGAAAATAACCTAAGAGTCCACTGACGGATGAAGAGATAAAGAAATTGTGGCATATATGTACAACAGAATATTATTCAACCAAAAAATAATGATGTCTTGCCATTTTTTACAACATGGATGGATCTTGAGGGCATATGCTAAGTGAAATAAGTCAGATGAAGAAAGGCAAATACCATATGATCTCTTATACGTGAATCCATCAACAAGGAAAAAAAAAGCTCATATATATAGGTAGAGAGAATAGATTGGTGGTTACCAGAGGCAGGGGATGGGAGGATAGAAGAAATAAAATATTTAATGTAAAAAGCATATAATATAACCCATAAATACAATTAACTTGGCCACATAAATAGAAGTAAGTTGAGACAAGCCAAATGAGAAAAAATGACTCAAAGCTTTATTGTCACCCTTCCCCCAGGATACCCTGCATGTAACGCATATGATGTCGGATTTTCCAACATATAAACTGAGTAAGGGAAATGTGTCAATCTGTACATAAAATACTAATAAAGCTTTTTTTCTCCTTATTTAGAAAAATAAGTAATAACCATATATAGAGGTTCTGACATTTTCTTTCCACAACAAAATGGAAGTCGTGCATACCCCTTGGGGTATACACACTCTATTCTGGAGATCACTGGTGTACACATTGGGAAACCAGGGCAAATATTTGTGTAGAGGCATGATCAGGGTCGCCCTTCAGAAGGATGAATCTGATATCTGTGTGTAAAACAGGGTGAAGGGCGAGAAACTGAATTACAGTAGCTCTTCATTCAAATTCTGCCCACCTATTATTGCAGTTGTCACCAAGTGTTAAGAATCCTAGTCTAAACTTCAAGTGAAGTTTAGGTCTGAAACAGTGAAAGGAGATGTTATTCAAGACTTCTGAGATCCCGGCAAAATGAGGCTAAACATTAAAAAGTTAGGAATAGAGAAAGAATGCCAGCCATAAAGAAATGGAAGTGTTAGCACTAGAGTAAACCCTTCCACAACACTGAAACCAAGGATGGGGGAAAAGTTTGTTTTTTAACTTTTCATTTCCCCTTAATATTGATGGGAAGCATAGCTTATAAAAACACATAGCTTATAAAATACTGGATTTGACTGAATCCAGGACTGAGGAAGGGGAATTGTTATCTGCTACTTCCTAGATCTTCTCCAGTACCATACAACATTAAAAAACAAAATAATAAAGTAAATATATTTTATTTATGTAAGTTATACATTAATAAAATTGACTTTAAAAAGTAAAATTAAAGCTTAAGTTGGAGAGAGTATTAAATTGCCATCTGCTTCTTTGAGTTTTGGATTTAGTAACAGTGATTTAAAACTTAAATAAAGCAGACTACAAAACAAGATGTATAATAGTATGATCACATTTGCTTAAAAAATAAATGTGTGTATACACATGTAAATATGTATAGAGAGATACCAGGAAGGAAATTCCCCAAATACAACATCCAGCACAAATAACGCCCCTTTTTTATTACAAAATCTTTTATTACAAAATCATAAGCACGTAATTCTGTAACATAATAATATCACACTCAAGCACACTATATGACATTTTAGGTGAAATGTTCAAATTAAAACTATAAATTATTACACCCATATTATTACCCTATTAACAACACTCAAGCAGGCATTACTTCTGCTGGACCATGTATTTACCTGGGGTGTTCTCGGCTCTGAAACATGGGTGAATTTTGCTTTGTAAATCATACTTTTGTTGATGTCAATCAATGACAACTCCCCTATTAAGGTCTTTGTGTGAGAGCTACTACCCTACAAATATACTTGCCCGAAAAGTCTACTTACCTGCATACGGCTGGCAGGCAAAGACCAACACTAGGTAAGACTCAAGAGTCAACAAAAATAATAAATCTCAGGCACCTATAACATTTCCTTTCTCTACAGTTCCTACTCAACCGGGCTCATCAAGATGACTTGTGCTCTCCAGCTCTCTCTCCTCGTATTCAGATGAGTCAAGATATGCAGTGTATCACCACAAGCTAGGGGGCAGACTACAGGTCTGTTCCCTCAGAAGACAGTATCTTCTCTCACCAGAGTCCTCTTCCAGGAAGATTCCATCCTGCTCCACCACAGCCTACCTGAGAGAGGCCCCTCACTCAAAATCTTTACCTCAACCTTATTCTTACTGCAGAACAGGTCAGTCTCTCCTGCCTTCAGCTCAAGCTCAATTCCAACCCATCCTTTTTTATCTGGAGTCTGTCAGATATTGTCAGTGTTCTGGCATATGTGTTCAGGGTACAACAGGAAGCATACAGAATACAAGTCAGAATTGTGTTCAGTCCCTGCTCTGCCTCTGACCAGCTGGTGGTCTTTGGAAAAGTCAGCAATATTATACTTCAGTTTCTGATTCTGGGAAATGAAGAGCTAAATTGAGATCTTTTCCAACTCTCATGCTAGAATTCAGAGATATTTTCTGCTCTTAATGACATTCTGGAATAGAGCCAAATTCCTCTTTTAGCATGAATGTCTAGCATATACATTTCTCTCTTTTAAAATGCAGTTGAAATGTATCATCTTCATTTCAGAAGCATTATTGAGAAACAGGATCAATTTCCAAATCACAGATTAACATAATCCAACAGAAGGTAAAGCCTCATTTTGTGTCTTTTTCCTACCTTCCAATAGATATTCTTCTCTCTTTCCCTCTTTCCCAATCTCTCCCCCTCCTGCCCCCTTGCCCTCCTTCTGTACCCACCATGCTTCTCCTTTTTGCCTCTCCTCCCTCCCTCCCCATCCCTCTGCTCACTCACAGACAGATGCAGAGCTGACAATCAGAAAGTTAGTAAACTTGCTGACCTGTGTTTGGGTGTAAGACTCACGACAAAGTCTTTTGTGCATGAGTGCTAATTTATGTTGATTTGGCTCACCCAGACACGAGTAAAGAGCGATCCCTGCCCCCATCAGCTGGCTCTAATCAGCACTCTGTGGACACTTGCCAGTGCAGCCCAGGGGTGTCTGAAAGAGTCCCTGAAGTCTGTGTGAAGGAGGAGGCTTTAGGTAAGAGGCCATTGAGAAGTTTCTATCTTTCTAAGCAGAGCCCGGCTGGACCATACAGCAGCCCTCTCAACTGCCTGAAGGTCGGGGAGGAGCTGATTCCAGTGAACATGCTTTGGAGGAAAGCAAACCTCTTAATATGCTACATTTTCACATATTTGTGCAGAAAACTTGCAGGAACAGAAATAGCCAGAGCCAAAAGGGCATGAACTTCCAGGTACTGCTGCTGGTAAGGAAACTGCAAGTTTTTCCAAATTGGTAATAAAATCCTGGGTGAAGGGAAATAAACTCTCCATTGAAGACAAAGAAAAGCCGTAAACTCAACAGCAGAACTTCAAAGAAAAAAATCTCAGTAAGACAAGAGCAGAGATAATTTAGGAGAGGAATTTTTCAACTTTCTAATCAGAAGGCACTGAAGATCGAAATGTGAGAATGACACCAAGTGTTATTTGCCTTCGCTTTAGGTTGACATTTGGCAATCTGTGGTCCTGAACACTTAATCCTTGGGTTGCTTTAACAAGAAAAGTTCCCAGGAGAGAACGTGGTCATGTGTCTTTGAGGAGAGACATCTGGGCAGAGGTGGTCCGAGAGAACTACTGTTGATCCTGTTGCCAGAGCACAGAGAGCAGCCCCCTATACACTGGTACCTAAACAAGATTTACTTTCTTCTGGGGTGGCACAGGCTATGTTAGTAGCAAATGCAACATTTAAAACAGAGGCCACAAGATGCAAGTAAATAATAATAATCATCTTAGTAAAATACAGTTTCCATTCAAACCAATGTCATCAAAAGACAAAGGGTCATGTGATCTGAACTCCTGGGCTTCCAAGCTTAAATGAGAGTACACATGTAAATAAATGCCTTTGATTTGCATAATGGAGGCTGCTTTTGCCTCTCAGAAAAAGTGCCTCTTGGTTTCTTAGGTCCATTCTTCTTTTCAGGGTGTCTCGAGCTAGAGGAGGTTTCTTATTGAAGGCGAAGTCACAGCAAGATCCATGACAGCACCGTGACAGGTGAAACACCGAGAAAGTAGTCTGGAACAATTTCTCATTTCAAATTTACTCCTGACTGATCTGCCTACTGCCAAACAGATCAAAGCAAGGAACATTCATAAAACCCCCATTAATTCCATGAGCATTCATTATCGTAAGTGGAATCAATTTTTGCAACTGTGGCTTTCATTATCATCTATAACCCTTCAGTCATCCCAACCCACCCCATTCTAATCCCTCCCCGCCCTCAGCAGATACAAACACGAAACATTTTTAGAATTTAGGCATATTTGGCACTTTGCCAGTAACCATCATACCCCTAAAATCCAAACAAGTGAGAATAATGTGGACTTTGTTCTCCCAGGTTCTGGGAGCTCACTGAAGGGTGGGGCTATACTTCCACAAAACAGGCTAAACCAGTTCCTAGTAAACCAGTTCCTCAGAGACATTGAAACAGCCTAAGGAACAGCAGCCTGGGGCCAGGAAACTGAAGTTCTGGTCCTAGCTCTGCCACATATTTGACCTTAAATCACATCACCCCTCTGAAATTCAGGAAGTAGGTCCCCTCCATTACCAAAATTCTATGATTCTATGACTTCCTGTAGGTAGCCATTATCAGCTATCCCTTGCTTCTCTCCTCCCCATATCACTAAGCAACAGTAACAAAACAGGAGGTGACAATCTTAGAATTTCCCAGTTTTACTTCCCAACCCCCATAAGAATCTGTCTAATGGTATTAAAAATACCCGAAAACTCTGCAGAATAGGGCAATGTGAGACAGAATTTGTACCCTAGAGACTCTACCTATTGCTCTGGTTTGTGGGAATTAACCTAGTCTAGAAAGAAAGCCCTCTTCCCATTATTGTAGCAAGACAGAAGTACGATGACAAGAATCCTCTTAGGCTAGAACCTGTTTTCTCTAGTTAAGGGATTTTGCTCCCTCACAGTGTTTCCGCAAAACTAAGACTTTATTTTGCAGTGCTAACTCCTAAGCAGGTGCTCCTGATTCCAGCACTGAGCACCACATGGCTGGTGGCTGCTTTCTAGTCATGAGCCAGCCCTTCTACTGCCTACCCCTGGTTGCTTATTTCCACAATGGCAAAGGAAGAGAACATAAGTTTGGGGAAGGAATGCAAAATGGCAGATAAGAGAGACAACTAATAGTAGAGTGAGGAGACACATTTCACCAGGGCTTAAATTCTCAAGGAGGCACATATGGCAAAAGATGCTCACTTTGAAACTTATCCTTGAAAATTCATTGGGAAAGCACCACTTTTGAAATTGATACTTGGTCCCTCTATAATACTATTTTTCTCCGGAATTGGAACAGATGACTCTTTCTTGGGTTAAAAAAGAAACAAAAACATTGGCTTGCACTCAGGACCCATGTTCAAACACCAGAATCGCCCCCAGCTCAGGAAGACTCTGTACCCTGGGAAGCCCGAGGGAGCTGAGATGCCCGAGGAAAAAAGCAAAAGCAACCTCCCATCCTAAGGGAGCTCTCAGGGCAGGCCTAGGCTTGTTAAGTAAATCAGCATGTAGAACAACTCACAATATATCCATCTTTCCAAATGATCCTTAGATGCTTGTATTTGTTAAATGTCACGTGATATAACTTCACTACATAATTTCATTATACAACTACAGTGTTGAGAAAAAGTAAGTTTACAGTTACGAGTATGCAAAATACAGTTTAATCTTATATTATTATCTATTAATTATTGCATTATTTTCCATACAAACAACTGTAAATCAACTTTGCCCCACCCTGTATAGAGCACTAATATAACTTCACTGTCAACAGGCAGCATACTGGATTTTCTGGGACTGGCTAAATTCAGATATTCTGTTTCAGCTACAGAGTATGTTATAAATTATAGGCTTTAGACACTACGGTCATTCCATAAAATAACACAGGCCCTTGAAAGATAATTCATCTGCCTTTTATGGCTAGACTACGAAATGACATAGTACCTTTATATACATGTACTCACAGGCCTTTTTTCCTATTAAAAAGCATTGATCTGGGCTTCCAGCCAAGATAGAGGCATAGGTAGACACACTATGCCTCCTCTCACAACCAAAAGAAGGACAACAAAAATTTAAAAACAAAAAACAACCAGAAATGACAGAAAATTGAACTGTATCGAAGTCCAACAACCGAGGATTTAAAGAAGAAACATTCATCCAGACCAGTAGGAGGGGCGGAGATGGGCAGCTGGGCAGAGAGAACTCGTGGCAAGGCAGCGGCCGGTGGACCCGGCAAGGCAGCAGATTGTGGAGTAGGGGGCAATGCTGCAGCTGACCAGCGAGGCAGCAGCTGGCAGACCCAGTGAGGTGGCAGCTGGCAGACTAGGCAGTCCCACATTCGCGTGCAGATAAACCAGGAGGAACAACTGGGGAGCAAGACAGACAGCACAACCCAGGGTTCCAGGGCAGGGAAATAAAGCCTCAAGCCTCTGACTGAAAACACCTGTGGGGGTTGAGGCGGCAGCAAGAGGAACTCCCAGCCTCACAGGAGAGTTCGTTGGAGACCCACAGGGTCCTAGAATGTATACAAGACCACCCACTGAGGAATCAGCACCAAAGGACCCAATTTGATTGTGGGTAGCGGAGGAAGTGACTGAAAACTGGCAGAGAGCAGAGCAAGCACCATTGTCCCCTCAGACCACACCTCCCCCACATACAGCATCACAACACAGCAATGTGGGTTGCCCTGCCCTGGTGAATACCTAAGGCTCTGCCCCTTATATGTCACAGGTGTGCCAAGACAAAAAAAAATGGCCCAAATGAAAGAACATATCAAAGCTCCAGAAAAAAAACAACTAAGCCATGGAGAAACAGACAACCTATCAGATGCACAGTTCAAAATACTGGGAATCAGGATGCTCACAGATTAGTTGAATATGGTCACAAATTAGATGAAAAAATGAAGACTATGCTAAGTGAAATGAAGGAAAATATACAGGGAATCAACAGTGATGGGAAGGAAACTGGGATTCAAATCAATGGTGTGGACCGGAAGGAAGAAAGAAAAATTCAACCAGAAGAGAATGAAGAAACAAGAATTCAAAAAAATGAGGAGAGGCTTAGGAACCTCCAGGACATCTTTAAATGTTCCAACATCTGAATCATAGGGGTACCAGAAGAAGAAGAGGAAGAGCAAGAAATTGAAAACTTATTTGAACAAATAATGAAGAAGAACTTTCCCAATCTGGCAAAGGAAATAGACTTCCAGAAAGTCCAG
>PVJI01031923.1:0-12643 GCA_004026765.1 Micronycteris hirsuta
GCTGAGAGATCACGAATACCATCCTAGTTAAAAACCAAGTCCAACACCTGCCTGCAAATGCAGGGTGACCCAGGCACAGGAGGTCAACGCTTGGCCACAGACGACAGGCAGGTCAGGACATTAATCCTGAGCAGGAGGAGAGCAAAATGCGCTTCTATGAATGTCTGCTTTTGCTAAGAGTTGACCAAAATACATTGTTATCTGTGCACCGCCCCAAAAAATCCAGAAAATTCACGCCAAATAAAACACTGAGTTAATCTACTTCTTAATCAGTGCACTTCCCTATTAACAAGAGATTGTAGACTTTTTAATGGCCTCTGTGACTGGTGATTTTACAAGTGACGCGTGGATTCAGCGTTTCCGAATTTCCAGGTCTGAGGCTGCTGGGCCGAGAGGGCTCAGGGCCCCTGCGCACCGGTCCTGCGGCCACCTGACGCCTCCGTCACCAGGGGCCTCCCACCAAGAGCAGCGTCACCCACTGGGGACGGGCCAACTCGAAGGTGGGTCTGTCCAGCCATCCATGTGGCCGGTGGGTTTGTAAGAGCACAGACAGGTGTCCCCGGGAGCGGAGACAGACGCCAGGCACCGAACAAGGAGAGGAGAGGGGGAGCTGAAAGCGGAGGGGACAGGAATCCGTCTGCAGGAGCACAACGTGCTCGGGAAGAGGTCTGTTCCCACACGCGCTGAAATTCCCAGCCGGCGACTGGGTTTCAGAGGAGGCTCCGCAGCTTGAGAGGGAAGACCGTCCCCCACAGGCCTGCATGTGAAGCCCCCCTTTGCCCCCAAGCCGCGCTCTCCAGCCCTCGGCTCTCAGGACTTGGACCTGAGGCCTCGCTGCAGAGCGGAGACAAGAACGTGTTCAGGGGCAGAGGATTTGTGAACCTCAGGTTTATCTTGGAAACTGGTCTTGCAATTTCCGCGCACATCAAATGAGCCCAGCGCTCTTGGGGCACCTCCAAACAGCACTCTGGAAGGCACCCACGGAGGTTTGGGGACTGGACGGTGGGTCTCCCCGCTCACCCACACACAGGATGGTCCCCCTGAGGCGTCTGAAACAATGGCACGCAAAAGGGTGTGCACTCCACCCCCACCCCCAGCCCCCCTGGCAGCCTGCTCCTGCTGCGACCGAAGCTGTTCTTCGGCGTCCTCTGAGCAGCCGGCCTCCCTCGCTGGGGTCTGAGGACTGGAGTCAGCGTCCAAGTGTCTGGCATTTCAGGCTAGCAGAGGCCAGGGAAACCACCGCGGAGTAGTCGGCATGCCACGGCTCCTGCCCACAAGGTGACTCAGGGACCCAGAATGCAATGCCAACTCCAAGGTCAACCTCAGGGCAAGCGCCACAGCCACCGGGGCTGGCGGGGCGAGGCGGGTCCCACGGAGCCAAGCGGAGTCTGGCCGGGCAAACGTGGGACAGAGGAGCCCCGCTGGAGAAAGCACTTCCCACCAACGTACGAACCGAGCCAAGGCAGCGGGTCTAGGCAAGGTTGCCCGGACTGTGAGAGCCTGAATGGAAATAAACACGTTTGCTTTTTTCTGCCAAGGATGTAAGTAAGTTTGTATTAAACCCTCAAACAGAGGCTGGAAAGGGCATGGACTGCATTCACGCGGGGACTTGGGTTTTCTCCGACAACGCCCAAGACGCTGCGCTTCCGGCCGTCCCAGCGGCCGAGTGTCCACGTGTGGATCGGCTCCACCAGGCCGTGTCCCTCAGGAACTTTGCCCTCTAGGTTTTCGAGTCGTCGAGGCAGACGCCCGGTGCCACTGTGGGGCCCGTCCCGTTGGACCAGCTACCCGATGACCCCGCACCTTATAAACTAGGGAGACAGGATTTGGCCAAAACCAGAGCAGGGGTGCTCCCGATTCAGTGTGGGGACACACCACTAAGTGATGAGTCACAATTTGTAGATGATTTCAAAGTCAAGGACAGGGAAAATAGTATTTCCTGAGTTGCCAGATCGGGTGGTAGGCTGGTAAACTCTGGAACAGCACCTCTAAGACATGGACGGTAACGGCCTGGACTACGTGCGGTTTGACCTCCCTGAGCCCTGGCCCCGCTGCGCGGGTCTTGGTGCTGACCGGGCAGCGGACGCCGGGTCGGGTCGAAGACCGAAGACCGCTGACCGCGCCCTGCCCGCGCCCTGCCCGCGAGAAGACGCACTCGCGGCAGGCGGGGCTTCGGGCCGTTCTACCCGCAGCCCTGCACCAGCATCCGGAACAAGGCAGGGCACGCAGGTGTGCACAGGAGATGCGTGTGGATGCGCAGCAGCTCGCCGTCCGTCCGGCCCAGGCTCTGCGGCGTCTCCGGCTCCCGGATCCAGGCCGCAGACTCAGCGCGGGACCCCGGGTGCGCGCACCGCGTTTCCTCCGGTCGAACACACGCCGGGGTTTTAGAGCCACGTTTGGTCTGGGACACAGTGGCGCCCACGCGAGGAACGCTCCTCCGCAGGGCCCAGGAGGCCGCGAGGTCAGAAGCGGACTCGGAGGGGAGGTGCTCGCAGGCCTGGGCTGGAGGAGGGCCCAGAATCCAAACCGGGCCGAGGGGCGCGGGGCGGAGCCGGGCTGCGTCTCAGGGGAGCCCCGGCCCGCAGTCCGGGAGGGGTGGGGACGGAAGCGGGCGAGGAGCGCAGACACCGTCCGCGGACCGGAGCACGGGGGCCGGGTGAAATAATCACCTGGCAGGAGCCGATGTGAAACAGCTCTGTGACTAAAATTGAGCCTTAAGTATCCAGGGGAATCGAGGCTTGAAAAATAATAGCCACGCATGAATTGTCACGTTTTCTACTAGAAACAAATTGCTTTAGAAGTAATGTATTCCACCAAAGTAGGTAATTTTTTAGAAGGAAATAAACATTAAACACACATGCACACAAACACACATGAAATCTCTAACTGCTATAAGGTGGCTGTATTTTTTCTGGTTTATGGCTATTACAAGAGTGACCCCTTCAACCAAAATTAACTGGGAGCCAGAAGTCTGCACCTGCAGTCAGTCTGGAGACTTCCGACCGAAGGTTCCTGAAACATTAGCTAAGCTGCCAGCTCACGCGCTCCCTGTGTGAAATCTTTCCCCTTGTCTAAACCAGGCAAGACCGCTGTTCAGCCATATTTACTCATATTTTTTTTAGTTCCCTGACCAACTCGCAAATCTTCTTTCTGAAACTTTGAAGCAGAACGTTAAAGAAAAATAGGTAAGAACTACAATGACAGCCGCAGCTGGTGTGGCTCAGCGACCTGCAAACTGAAGGGTCGCTGGTTCGATTCCCAGTCAGAGCACAAGCCTGGGTTGTGGGCCAGGTCCCCAGTAGGTGGCGTGCAAGAGGCAACCACACATTGATGCTTCTCTCCTTCTCTTTCTCCCTGCCTTTCCCTCTCTCTAAAAATAAATAATCTTTTTTTAAAAATAAGAACTAAGAAGACTCTTTTGTATATATGTGCGTTCATTCTAATGAGGGACTCCCTTTTCAATAGAAAATAAACACGGAGGTGTTTAAATCGGAACTTCGATCCTGCCCTCCCCACCCCCGACGAGGGCCTTTCCAGACAGCGCCTGTCTGAGGTTGGCGCTAGAGGTGCTGCCGGTGACCGGTGAGGCCTCAGCGGGCCCCTCAGCTGCACGTCTGCTCCGGGTTAGTGAGAAAGTTCAGTGCTCCCAGAAGCACGTGGGTTAGAGACTCGAACACCTCACAGAGCAGCAAACTGAGGAGGAACTCATTTCATCAGACTCCGTTGCTTATTGTTTTATAACCCTTGCAAATAACATAGACTTCCCAGACACAGTCAAAAATGAGAGCAAGCAGCCATGCACTTTACCTGCTGTCCTTCTTGAGCAAGAATAGGAATTTCTACTCTTTAAAAAATTTTACCTTCTTTCTATGTTGTATTCCCCTAAAAATTTACATTCTAATGATAGGTTTTTGAGGAAAAAAATACATGAATGAGACTACATAAAACTAAAAAGTTGTTGCACAGCCAAGGAAACCATCAACAAAAGAAAAATACAGTCCAGTGGGGAACACACTCACCAACAATGCATCTGATAAGGGGCTGATACCCAGAGGTGACTGTAAAAAGCCTTACATCTCAACACAAAAAACAAACAATCCAATTTTAAAAAAATGGGCAAAGGACCTGAATAGACACTTCTCCAAAGAGGACATACAGATGGCCAACAGACATATGGAAAGATGCTCAATGTCAGTAATCAACAAAGAGATTTAAATAAAAACCGCAATGAGAGATCACCTCACACCTGTCAGAATGGCCGTCATCAATAAATCCACAAATAACCAGCGCTGGCGAGGACAAGGGGGAAGGGGGCCCTCGTGCACTGGTGGTGGGAATGCAGACTGGCTGTGTGGAGGTCCCTCAAAAACGGATCTGCCTTAGAACCCAGCAGTCCCACTTCCAGGAACGTGTCAGAAGAAACCCCAAACGTCAATTCAAAAAGACACGCGCACCCTATGTTCACTGCAGCGCTGCTCACAGTCGCCAGGCAGCGCGGGTACCCATCAGAAATCGCCGTGATGAAAAGCTGTGGTACAGATACACAACGGAACACTACTTGGCTGTGAAAAAGGAAATCTCATCACTTATGACAACACGGAAGGGCCTAGAGGATATTATGCTAAGTGAAATAAGTCAGTCAGAGAGAGACAAGTAAACGATTTCACTTCCACGTGCATCTGAAGGACAAAACAAACAAACAAAACAGAGACGGACTCGTAGACACTGTAAACAGACCGAGGGCGGTCGGGGGTGGGTGGGTGAAGGGACCGCGAGGGGCAGACCGGCTGCTGCAGGGCCACCGCGGGTGTGAGTGCGGCCAGGGCATCTCGTCAACGCTCTGTCCAGCGCCAGGCGGGCACCGGACTCACTGGAGGACCCCTCACTAAGTTATGTCACTGCCTAACCACTGTGCTGTCCACCTGGAACTAACACAAAATATAGAAAGACACCGTTTTAAAAGAGTTGATGGCATGTTTTCCTCTGGCTTTAACCTATAATATTTTGAAATATCATTGAGTTAATCTTTGACCTTGACTCATGGACTGAGGAACACAGTCAAGGAGCAGCATGTGGCTGGCCAAAGAGTTGAAAAAATGACAGTTTCCTTGTGTGTTGTGAGAATGGAACACGGTCTACATGAGTTTACAGCTTTCTCTCCACACAGCGGCTGCAAAGAAACATTTCTAATACGCATTTCAGAAGAAAAAAGAGCCAGTCGCAAAGTGTTTCTTCAAAACTCTGACCAGCCAGTTTCGTCCTCCGTCCACGGAAACAGCAACGGGTCGATTTTAATCACGTTCTCTCTGGCTTTGCTCAGAACCCATGTATCATTTTTTTAAATATTTTATTTATTTATTTTTAGACAGAAGGGAAGGGAGGGAGAAAGAGAGGGAGAGAAACAGCAATGTGTGGTTGCCTCTCACATGGCCCTCACTGGGGACCTGGCCTGCAACCCAGGCATGTGCCCCGACTAGGAATCGAACCGGAGACCCTTTGGTTCGCAAGCCCGTGCTCAATCCACTGCACCACACCAGCCAGGGCAGAACCTGTGTATCATTTAATGATAAGCATGTACAAAAGATGGTGTGGCTTGTACCGTGGACGCGAAGCCACATGGAGCCGGTTAGAGGACTGCATGTGCCCGGCCAGGCGGCCAGGCCCGGACGGGACACCCCCGTGACCCTGACGCAGCCGCGCGGCCAGGTCTCCCCAAATCACTGCTACAGGGGCGCCAGCGGGCACGTGTCCCTCTGAGTCCGCCGCGTTCCGAGAAGGCCGCCCCAGGATGTGACCACACGCCTGCGGCCTCAGGAAGTCACGGGCCGCTCCCGGGCGCAGGGCAACAGGACAAACCCAGGCCTCACCCGCTGTCCCCACGCCCACCCGCTCCTTCCGCCTGTATCGTTTCTCTCGGCGCAGTTCAGTCGGATTCGCAGGTATTTGCTGTGTCTTTACTGTGTTCAGGACACACGGCCAGGGTCTCAGAGGGTCACGGAGCTTGGCCCGCCCTGAACAAGGCCCTTTCGCGTCGGGCTCGGGTGCAGTTGGGCCGCGGGTGAACGGAGGCTCAAGGGGCCGTAGGAGGAGCTGGGGGCGGGGGGCAGGGCCACAGACCCGAAGGCGTAAAAGTGAATGAACGATGACCTCACGTGACTTAGTGGGCCCCAGCCTCTACCCGGACAAATTCATCTTTAAATGACTCAGTTGAAAGAATAAAATTGTTTTTACATGGCTGAAAGCAAAATTTTAAAAGCAGCCAGGATTACTTACTATTGTACATTCCGAACACCCTGCTGAGGGGTCCGTAGTGTTTGGACAAGATGAGAAATACAGTAGAAATTTATAAATTTATTTTCCTACCCCACATTTGAACATATTCTTATCAAAATTGCCTGTGAAAGCAAATACAAATGAGTGAAGGTATTTTTCATATGTAGTTTCAAAATTAATGTGTTGTTTTTCTTTTAAAATATCTGAAACCATAGCCTCAGGAGCAGGGAACACGCTGGCGGCTGCGCACCGGAGAGCGGCGCCCCACGCCAGAGTGAAACCCGTGTCTCGGCGCCAAGACGCTGAGCTGCGGGGTCCATGGCGTCACTGACACAAACGAGTCCCGTTTTCTCCCGGCCAACACACCGCTGTGTGTGTGCAAGCCCCGGGTTCAGCGAGATCGCGTTCGGTTCATGAACCGTCGGCACAGAGCTGGGGCCTCTGCCTGGCCTCATGGCATCTTCGCTGATGGTGGAACAAAGGGTCAGATCCACGGGCTGGTGGCTTGGTGCTGGGTGTGAACCAGGAGGACCCGGCCCCTTTCTAGGGGCCGCCCTGGACACCGGCCACACCCCGCGGCTTGGTCAGGCAGGCTTGGGAAGGGTTCACCGTGCCCCACGCCTTGGTGAGAGGTGCCACCTGGGCTGGGGACCACCTGCCTGGGCCCGCCCTCAAACCCGAGGCAGCGGCTGGCCGTCGGCCCCAGCAGACGCACACGGTCAAGTCCCTCCACGCAGCCCGGCTGGGCCGCCCCCAGACTGCAGCTGAAGCCTGGTCCGGGGGCCTGCATGTTCCCCCATCATCCCCTGTAATAATCCTGGGGGCTCAGCCACAGCGAAGCTCCCTCGGGACACAGAGCAAAGGCCCAGGGGGCGACAGCAAGCCCTAGTCCCAGCCCCCAGTGCGGGCAGCGTGGGCAGACCCCAGTGAGAGGGCGTGGGAAGGCGTGCGCTCACACACGTGTGCGTTTGGGGCACTGTGCTCTGGGGAAGCCCGACTCTCACCCCTTCCCCTTCCCCTTACTTTAGCCCTGACCCCCAAATTCCCACTGGCCTCTGGGCCTCGCTTGCAGCGGCCCCATTTGGGAGATGAGGACATGGAGGCCTAACTACGCCAGCCAATCGCCCAAAATCCCGCAACTTGAGCGGGAGGGCAGTTCCGGTCACTCCAGGTCACGTTTTCCTTTGGCCAAACTGCAAGTGTCTGAACACGACACGCCAGTATAACATACTCGTCCGCCTCAGTGAACACTGCTGACCCGGCATGGACCGAGTCAGCGAGGAAGTGGGCGTGTGACGTAACCAGCTAGCAAGCTCACCGCCTTGGAATGTGTTCTGGGACAAAACCTCCCCGCCCCCTGCCCCCCCACCGCCTGCTGGACTCCAGCGTAAGGGGCCATGGAACCCACGTCCCTCCGCTCACACGCCGTGGCCCATCCACACTGAGCCCTCCCTGGCCCCCACCTGCTGGTGACCCCTTCCCACATGGGAAGCGCCCGGGCAAGCTGCCGTTGGGGGCGACTTCCGTGCAGGAGGAAGGGGAGAGCGCGCATTTCTAAAGGGAGGGGTCCCTGGGCCTGTGACTCATTTGCAAAGAATAAAAGATCCACTTTTCTACACGTTCCTTCAACACTCAGACGCACCAAGCAAAGCCACACACACCGCTCACCTGCTATTTCGTAAAACACGCTGTACGTAAATTCTTATTTTGGTCCTTTGGTGTCAAATGAAGGAACTCAGAAGGGGGTCTGATCTTACTTCAGGTCCCAAACTAAATATAACCGATTATAAAATTAATCAACGCAGCGCTTATAAATAAAACAAGACTCAGTGGAGCTGCTGACACTCCCACCCCATCCCCCACCCTCCAAAGTGTCACAAGCCAACCTTTAGGCCTAAAAATAGGGCGGCCGGGCTGAGTCACTAGTAACCGTCAGCCCCGCGCTTCCCAAGAAGCAACAATACTCACGGACGTGTCCTCCGAGCCCACGCTCCTGTCCCGAAGCCAGACCCACATTCCACGTGGCCGGAAGTCAGAGGCGGCGGGGCCCTGGGGCCCCGAGCGGGGGCAGAAATGAGGCTCTCCGCCTTCACTCCCGCCGTCCTCACCAGGCCCCTCCTCGAGGCGCGTTTTCAGGTAGGAACCCGGGTCACAAACCAGGCCCCGCGCTGTGCACCTGAGGATGGTGGCCACGGGCCGTGCGTGTGTGACCAGCAAAGTTTGTCCTTCAACCCCAAGTCCCACTGCACTTGCCTGTCACTTCTCAAGCCCCCGGGAAGGTCAAACCCGTGGGTAACATAGAAAGGCCTTGTGTTCAGGCACTCACACTCGCTCACGCGCTCATGATTTGTTCCATAGCTGCTCAGCAGCAGCCCGGGCAAGCCCCTCACTAAGTGCTGTGTGCACAGCTGGCTCAGCTCACGCCTCCTCACGCCCCAGCTTGGGGGTGACACACACGCTGAGGAAGGCAGAGTCGTGGGGGAGAAGGAGACAGCAAGCACACCGCGTCTGGATGGGGGCATCAGGGAGGGCTTCCTGGAGGATGTGGCACCTAAGCCACAACCTGAATGAGGAGTGAGGAGTTAACACGGAAGCGAGGATGCAGGTGAAAAGAATGAGTGTCCAAAGCAAATGCAAAACCGGGAAGCCAGTGAAGGCACGCAGGTCGGATGGGACACCCGGGGCAGCCCTGAGGCCCGAGAAGCAAGCGACGGTCGGATCACACAGGCAACCATCACAGGCAGCATTAAGGTTGCAGGAGTTTTGTCTAAGAGCTTTGGGGCCCAATAAAGAATTTCGGCATCTGCGAAAGGTCACTGCGGTCACGTGACGTGGCAGGTGTGGGGAAGCAGGGCAATGCTTGGTGGACAGCACAGGCAGGGGTGCCGGTGACAGATGCGTGAACAGGCAGCTACGAAAGAGAGTCCTGAAGTGACCAGGACTCTGACCGATTCCCACTGAGGAAGTCGCCCCAGTCTCGCGGGAGGCCTCCCAGAAGGCGGCCAGGGCCAACTCAGGGCAGGCGAGCCGGAATCTGTGGGGACAGGGCCGAGGGAAGGGTGGCATGAGGCAGGAGTGGGAGCGAGGGACGGGTTGGATTGTATCCGCTGGAGATGAACAGTCCCTGAAAGCAGAGAAACAAGAGAAGGAACCATGTTTGCACTCAGACCCTGGTGTTGTGCTGCCTGTGCAGAGATTCAGGGGCAGGTCGCAAGGCGCAGGCGGGGCAGGGGAGCGGCCATCGAGAAACAAAGGTCTGAGAACAGCCGGTAGCAGTGAGGGTGGAGAGCAAAGTAAATGAGAGAACGTTTTCGGAGAAAACACGGGCAGGACTTGGCAAGCGACGGGACCGGAGTGGGAGGAGTGGGCGGAGTGGGGTGGGGGCAGGGGGCGGGCAACCCGTTTCCAGCGTGGGGAAGGAGGGCGTCCTGCGGTGGAGACAGAGCATGCGGAAGGTTATCTGTACACTCAGTCGGAAGTGCCAGGGCAACATACAAATGCACGTGTGAGTCCCGATCACCCAGAGGAAATAAAATGCGGGCGGTGACAAACCCGCAAGGACACGTGCAAGCGCCTCTCTGCGCCTCGGCTGACTGAGCAGACGCCCTGCAGCCCTGTGCGCGCGTGGGAACGGGACGGGCACGCAGCAGCACAGGACCCAGACGGCCGCACCGACCGCCGTCCCAGGCCCGGGAGGAGGCGGGGAGTCCGACAAGGAAAAGGGGAAACCCGGCTCCGAGGAGAGCAGGAGCCGCTGACAGTGGCCTTCGAAGTGACACTAACGACTGGAGGCGATCCCCGGGAGACCGTGTCACCGAGCGGTCACCCCCAGAGACGGGCCCCTCGGGCCAGGTGGGTCCCCAGGGCCAACAACCTCAAAGCTTCCAACGCTGGTCCCTGCGCCCTGAGCAGGGAAAGTGACCCGGGTCACATGCCTTTTTCTAAAGATCCGTGTTTGGACTGGGTGACCTTTGGCACTCCTCACCACTCAGAGATTCCGTGATTGTCGGGATGCGTGATCTTCCCGGATTCGTCCTGTTGTGAACCCAAGTAACCCTGTAACGGAACCAAGTTCCGACAGCGCACGAATCGGCGCCGTTTGATTCCTGAACCTCTCCCACCAGGTGGCCAGAGAGCGGACACCCACCCTGACCCAGAAGTCTTCTCCAAGTCTGTTCAGCTCCTGTGTTTGGGGAGCAAGAATTCGGATAACGAGGGATGTCAAGTCTCACAGGCTGTTTTATACAATGTAGGAGCTTCACTGAGTAGTTTCATTTTTCCTGTGAAACCAGCCAAAGCAAAGGCACCCCTGGAACTAATGTTTAAGACGCGTCACCTCTCCTGCATGACAGAAAGTGCGCGGGACCAGGAGTCCGAGAGCAGGCACTGCGGCCAGTGCTGACCAGCCGGCAGCCTCCGGTCACCCAGCTCCCTCCAGAACCAACGCCGGTCTGTGCAACCGGCTGGACTGGTGGCCGTTCAGGGCTCCTCCAGCCGCGAGTCTGCCTGATCACGGGCGTGGGGACGGCCTGTGCCAGGCCCGGACCTTTGGCATACAAACCCGCTGTCTCTTAGGAGACCCCAGAGGCTGGAGGAAGTCACAGGGTCTCCCCGCCACACCAGAAGTTCCACTGTCCCCTCCAAATAGGAAAGCAAAGGGACAGGGACACTCCTGTTTTCCTGCAAGAGGAGGAGACTCACTCACAGACCTGAGGCAGCGCCGTCAGCCTCATGGAGAACCTCTCCTGGGCGCTGGCTCCCTTCAAGCACGTGGCAGGTCGTTGGAGGAACAGAAAACTTCACCAACAGTTTTGCTCCAGTCCCCGCCAAAATTTGGTTTTGCTCAAATCTCGGCCAATCACGACCTCGTGCCGGGCCCGGCAGGTTTCCCGAGTGCGCTGTGAGGTTCGGGCAGCCCCGTGCAAGGAGACCCCGGAGAGGAGTTTCCGGAGAGGAAGGGACCGCACTTGGGCGGCAGGGACCAGAAGGAGAGACCGCAGGTCCTGCGTGTGCACGCTGGCCGGAGGCCAACACAGGGTCCTGGGAACAACAGAGATGATTACCTGAAACGCTTGGATGGGAGATTAAGAAAACCCAATCAGCCAGGCCCTGAAAATCCTGTTTTAAATTCCTATTCACACTTATGAGTAACACAGGTGCATTTCAGAATATTGAAAAGCAGAAAGAAAGAGGGGAGAATTTTTATCTTCTCTTCCCATTTGCAAACACATGACGGAAAGGAATAGGAAAGGAAGGAAAAAGGGTTTTATTTACTTGGAGAACATACTGAGGAGGTAATAATAATAAATGCCACTTATGAAGAGCTTATTTGTGCCTGGGTCCCGAAAGGTCCAATCATAACCTCTTCTAGATAAAATAGAAGTTTAAGGCCCCAGATCACGCCCCCAGAGTGCAAGGCTACCTTAGGGCTTCAGTGACTCCCTGAAACGGGGGCATTTGTCAAACACCCTGGGAGGCCCACCGAGCAGAAAGGAAAGCGCGAGAGGAGCAGCATTCACGGGAATCACTGGATCGTGAGGAAGCTGCGCCGTAGGAAGGGCGAGGACGGGCCTGCGGGACTGGGAGCTCCGTGCGCGGCCTGGCTCGCACCGGCCTCCCGCTCACACCTGCGCGCACTGCCCCTGCGCGGACCCCGCCCACACGACGGCCGCGGTTCCTGTCTCAGGCTGGGTGTCCGAAACGATCTTGGGAAAGGGGCTTGCGAGGAGGAGGTTTCTTTGGGAGGCTCCCAGGAAGCAACGCAGAGCAGTGGACGCAGGACAGCGAGGGGGCGAGAGCAGGGCGCGCTGTCCAGGAGCGAGGCTTGGATGGCGACCGTGCGCAGTTGTCCCGCGGGGAGCACGGACGGGCTCAGGACGCAGCTCCGAGGCACCACTGTGCGGAGGCGGCCTCTCCGCCCACCCTTCTGCTCCGGGGCTGAGGGCTGCCTCGGGCATGAACCCCATTTTGGGCACCAGGTCCAGACAGTCTGCTGCACGGGCGGCTCGAGGTGCTTTCAGGGGGAAAGGATCTTCCATGGTGACCCCTGGGCGCCTTCCCCAAACGCGCGTTACAGGTCTCCCACGGATGCCCCGCTCTGCCCGACCTACAGATCCGTTCCTCCCCTCCGTAGTCTTCCTTCCCTCCACCGCTACCAAGAACATACTGGGTTTTTTTCTCTAAAAATCAGTCTAAATACCACATAGTTTTGTAAGGTCAAGTCATTTACGTTTTCCACTATAAAAACACAGGACGGCCAACATTCACCGAGTGCTTAGTAAGCAGCTACGCACCTTCTGAGGGACGCACTACCAGGCAGCAGCGCGGTGAGGCCGGAGGACTCCGGGCGACAGGGCCCAGTCCCAGCCCT
>PVJI01031924.1:0-12690 GCA_004026765.1 Micronycteris hirsuta
CGCTGATCCAATCCTCTGCTTCATCGAGCCTGCTTTTGATTCCTTGTGCTGTGTTCTTCAGTTCAGAAATTGTGTTCTTCATTTTGTCTTGGCCCTTGTTGATCGTTTGTATTTGCTTTTTCATGTTGATATAGTTTGCAGTGATTTCATTGTAGTTTTTCTGTAGTCTGGTAATTCTCTGTGAGCTCATTGAGCTTCCTTATAATGATTTCTTTGAACTCAACATCTGATAGTTGACTTTCCTATATTTTATTTAGCATTATTTCTGAGGCTTCCTCCTTTCCTTTCATTTGGGGATTGCTTCTTTGTCTTCTCATTGTTTGTGAGACTCTTCTTGTCAGCCTCTGCTTCTTAAATTGACATGTTCTGACTCCCTTGGTTTGTGGTGTGAACTTCTATGGTAGAATACCTGTGAGATTCAGTGGTGCAATTTCTTGATATCTCGAACTCACTGGTGTTGGGCTGTTGTTTATATTGGCTCTGAGTGGGTTTTGATTGTTGTTGGGTCTTTTTTTGGTGGGTCTTTTCCTCCAGCTGGTTAACTAGGGGTAACTCTTACCTCCACCTGTTGAATTCTGTTGTCCAGGTGTGGGCAAGTTGTGTTGAAGCTGGTTCTTCCATGTAGATAAGGTTTTGAGGATTCTCTTTTGCTCTTTTTCATTTTTTTCATAATCTCTCCACCATTTGGTTGTATTTCCAGATAGGTCCTGGGTTGAGTTAGTGTGGCTTCTACTCCCTCCTTCACCCCTTTCTTTTGTTATCTCTTGGTGGTTCCTTTGTGGGTGCGTTTCCTCTACCAGCAGGTATCCTGGTGTTCACATCTTCCACCTACTCTTTTTTTGTGATCAGTTGGAGGGTAAAGGCAAAATGGTTTAAGACACCAGGAGTGTATTTGTATTCTATGATATTTAAAGTATCAACTCATAGAGAAGAGATAGGAGATCCTTTGGATATGTATAGTGTTGACCATGATTTTTCACCCAACTAACCACTTTTAAGAAAGGTTGGAAAGTAAATAAGACTCTTATTGGGGTGAGAAGATTGCGAGTTGGATCTAGAAAGCAGTGAGATTGTGGGAGGTCAGATTATGCGGTAAAGTGAGAGTGAAGGATGGATAGAAAATAGGTGTAGTGAGTGAGAGAATAGAGTTAACCACAGAAGTAATAAAGTTTAGGGAATAGTGAAGTGAGCTAAGACCTGGGAGGAGTGCTGTGTAGTATTTACAATTGTATGAACAGCAATTATTTACATTAATAATGGAGCAAAAATCATAGGACACATTCTATGTGATCTGGATAACAAGAATAGGAAGTATAGGACCTAGAGTAGTGTGCTAATTGAACACAAGTGAAGTGAACACAAGTGAAACATCCACCACTCCATATAAGGGCCTGGCCTCTCACACAACCTACCTCTCCAACTAGTCTGGGGACTATCCGGGTCAGGGCCTGACACAGCCCAACTTTCAACTCTCCCCAGACAGCATCCACAGTCTCGGTGGGTACTCACAGTCTCCATGTGTTTGCCACTTTGTCCTATTCCCCTCTCTGCGACTTCAAGCAACCAGGTCTCTCCCGGTGCTGCTCAAACCTTGTTTGGCAGGGGAGGGAGCTGTTGACCTGGCTCTCTCCCAAGAACCCTGTGGCAGACCCAGCAGGCACCAGACCTGAGGCTGCAGCTTCCCTGGTCCCCATGCTGATCCCAGGATCCTTCTTGTCCTGAAACACTCTCCTTACCATCTTCAATGTCCTCTACAATTTTTTGTCTCCAATCTTCATATATGTTGAGGCACTGTTAGCTGTTCGCTCTGTTCCTCAGATCGGCTAGGTGTTTCACCCATTTGCAGGGGGAAGTGGACTCCACTCCCACTTTTCTCACTGCCATCTTCGGATCCTTTTTTTAAAAATATATTTTATTGCTTATGCTATTTCAGTTGTCCCATCCCCCGCTTATTTCCCTCTGCCATGTACACCCCTCCCACCCATGTTCCCTTCCTTTAGTTCATGTCCACAGGTCATAAGTATAGTTCTTTGGCTTCTACATTTCCTGTAGTATTCTTAACCTCCCCCTGTCTATTTTCTACCTATCATTTATGCTACTTATTCTCTGTACCGTTTTCCCTCTCTCTCCTTCTCACTCCCCTGCTGACAACCCTCCATGTGATCTCCATTTCTGTGATTCTGTTCCAGTTCTAGGTGTTTGCTTAGTTCATTTTGTTTTTTTGTTTTTTGTTTTTTTTCCCCTTAGGTTTGGTTGTTAATAGCTGTGAGATTGTTGTCATTTTACTGTGCATATTTTTATCTTATTTTTATTAGATAGGTCCCTTTAATATTTCATATAATAAGAGCTGGATGATGATGAAGTACTTGACCTTATCTGGGAAGCACTTTCCCTGCTCTTCCATTCTAAATGATAGCTTTGCTGGGTAAAGTAATCTTGGGTGTATGTCCTTGCCTTTCAAGACTTGGAATACTTTTCAGCCCCTTCTTGCCTGCAAAGTTTCCTTTGAGAAATCAGCTGATGGTCTAATGGGAAGTCTTTTGTAGTAACTGTTTCCTTTTCTCTTGCTGCTTTTAAGATTCCTTATCTTTAATCTTGGGTAGTGTAATTATGGTGTGCCTTGGTGTGTTCCTCTTTGGGCCCAACTTCTTTAGGACTCTATGAACCTCCTGGACTTCCTGCAAGTCTATTTCCTTTGCCAGATTAGAGATATTCTCCTTTATTGTGTTTTCAAATAAGTTTTCAATTTCTTGTTCTTCCTCTTCTCCTTCTGGCACCCCTATGATTCAGATGTTGGAGAGTTTAAAGTTGTCCCGGAGGTCCCTACGCCTATCCTCATTTTTCTGAATTCTTGTTTCTTCATTCTGTTCTGGTTGAATGTTTCTTTCTTCCTACTGCTCTAAACTGTTGATTTGAGTCCCGGTTTCCTGCTGGTCACTGTTGGTTCCCTGTACATTTTTCTATATTTCACTTTTCATAGCATTTATTTTTTCGTCTAATTTGTGACCATATTTTACCAATTCTGTGAACATCCTGATTACCAGTGTTTTGAACTGTGTATCTCATAGGTTGGCTATCCCTTCATTGCTTAGTTGCATTTTTACTAGAGCTTTGAACTGTTCTTTCATTTGGGCCCTTATTTTTTTTCTCTCAGCATACCTGTTACATATTAAGGGGCAGAGCCTTAGGTGTTCAACAGGGCAGGGCAACCCTTTTCTCTGCATTGTGAGGCTGTATGTGAGGAAGGGATCTGAGTGGGAACAGTGCCACTTGCTCTGCTCTCTGCCAGATTTCAGTCACTCCCTCAGTTACCCACAATCATAATGGGCCTTTCTGGTGCTGATTCCCAGATGGATGAGTTTATGTACATTCTAGGACCCTGTGGGTGTCTCCAACAAATTCTCCTGTCAGGCTGGGAGTTTCTCCAGCTGCTGCCTCAACCCCCACAGGTGTTTTCAGTTAAAGGCTTTGAGTCTTTATTTCCCTGCACTGGAACCCTGGGTTGCATGGGCTATCTCACTCTCCAGTTGTTCCTCCCAGTTTATCTGCACCTGAGTGTGACCAGTGTCTGCAAGACACTGACTTGCCTGCCCTGGCCCTCTAGCCCCTGCCTTGCCTATAGTCTTCTCTACCTGGCTGCACACCTCTGCCCCTCCTGCCAGTCTGGATGAATGTTTCTTCTTTAACTCCTTGGTTGTCGGACTTCCATACAGCTCCATTTTCTGTCAGTTTTGGTTGGTTTTTGTTTTAAAATTTGTTGCTGTACTTCTTTTGGTTGCGCGAGAAGGCACAGTGTGTCTACCTACACCTCTATCTTTGCCAGAAGTGAATTTTGTATTGTAATTTTCAATTTGACTTTTATTCTTGGACAACTGTGTGGTGCTTGCTGGGACGGGGGGCTTAAGGGGCCTCAATGGTTATGGAAAAATATATAATAAAGATTATATATTAAAAAATAAATCCATGCTCAGAGTTTAAAAAATCAAATGAAACATGCTTATTATAATGAAAAATAGCCTTGGACCTTTCTATACCTAATCCAGGTATATAGAGGCAACAAACTTTGGCATTTACATCCATAATTTTAAGTGACATGCTTATTGTTATTCCTTGATTTATTAATTTTTAACCTTAATTTTGAGTAATAAAAACAGAAGGCATGCAAATTAAAACATGAAATATAAGCTAATATATACTACATTAGAGTTCTGCACAGGTTGTCTGGGTTCATAAAGAACATGTAGAAATATTAGGTATTCCAAATTGTTTTTAAGAATAACTGTATTGTTTAAGCTTCCTTTGGTAATGAGCAAATTAATGATCATTCACCTTTCTGTATTCTTGCCAACACTGGATAGAATTCAGCATTCAAATTTGTGCTATTCTGATGACATAAAGTGGTATCTCATTGAGTTCTTAATTTGCATCTTCCTGACTACCTATGATTTTGAGCATTTTAAACTGTAATAGCTATTCTGGTTTCTCCTACTGAGAAACTGTCTTTTCAGTTTTTTTCTCACTTTTACATTGATTTCCTCTGAGTATATATTCTAATATTGATTCCTTGTTTGTTTTAGGTGTTTTCTTAGTCTGTCTGTGAAATGCGTCTATGGTTTCTCTCACTGAAAAATTCTCATTTAATTTAGCCTAGTTCACCAACTTTCTGCTTTATTATTCATACTTTTAAAGTGTTGTTTCAGAATTTTTTTTATTTTTTTCAAAAACACTCACCTATTTTTTAATTATCATTGAAAAATAACTTTCACATTTAAAAATCTTTAATCTCATCGAATTAAATTTGTATAAGGAGGTAGATTTATTTGTTGTCATATTCTGAGACTATTTTTCTTCCTCCATACAAAGAGTTCTAAATGCTAACATTTTCTTTTACTTTGTGATGTTATCCTTATTGTATATAAATCTCTCCTTTAATGTTGGTTTATTTCTGAACTGTACTGTGCCTGCACCTGCATCCTAATATTTGGCAGAGTCGATTCCTTCTTTTTGCTGTATAGTTTTTGAATTTTACTTTGATATTAATAGAACTTTTATAGCATATACTTTTAAAATTAGATTTGTAGACTATATTTTGAACATATAGAATTTGTAAATTGATTTAGGGAAAAATGATATCCATAAATATGAAAAAAGAAAATAAGATATATTGAGTTAAGAAATAATGTAGACTGCTGGATTTTAACAAGATATCTGTTTCTTTGGTGTCATATAACAAGAAGGATATAATTATGGACACAGTTTAACATAAGGAAAATCAAGAATGAAGCCTGCTCATATGCAAAATTTTATTTGTTAAATGTAGTAATTAGGTATTTGTAAATATATTGCTGTAATTTCTGAAAACATCCAAAAAGTCTTTCTAAATCATGTTTTATAAAAAAGAGATATATGACAACAGAGGTAATAGATAAAGAGTGCTAGAATGCAAAATAGTTTGAATTACCTTAAATTCTGTGAGTTTGAGTTACCTTAATACTTATGATAAAACAATGGTTTAAAGTTATGCTTTCTGGGCTACCCCAAGGTATCTGGGGGAGTAATAGAGATGAGACTGAGTATTTGGGGTTCAGATTCAATCAGAATGCTTTATTTGTATGTGTTTAAATAGGTGACCCATCACTAATATTTTATTGGAAGACAGGTTTTTAGCCAAAGTGTTTAGAATCTATTTAAATAAAATTGGTGAAATGTCCAAATGCTAAACAAAGATGGCATATAATGTCATTGATCTCTTTAATGCCTGTGGCAGACATTTTTAAATTAAACACAGTATTTCTTCCTGCTGCAGATTCAGATTTAGTCTTCATATTGCTTTCCATGTGGTCACTACCGATCAATCAATGTCATGTATGAGTCAAAACCCATTTACTAGCTATATTACTAACTCCTGTAGTTTTATTGGAACTTCAAAACACTTATTTTAGCTTAAGAAAAGTATGCACTGAATCTTTCAGATTAAAGAAAAAGAGGCTGGAAAAGAGAATGGTTAAACAAGAAACAGATCTGGAAAATACAAATCCAAATAAGTATTAAGGTAATAATGCTTACATTATAAGGAAAAAATGCTTACTACTAGTTTGTTAATTGTGTACAAGCCTACAAAGCTTATTAAGTATGAGTTAAAGAGGCAACTGAAATCAGTCATGTTTTCTGAGAAACTTGAGACATAAATAACTTGAGATATTTTATTACATACATTTTAAATTTGTATTAAATTTATTGGAGTGAGATTGATTAATAAGATCATATAAGTTTCAAGTGTACATGTCTATGATTCATGATCTATATATTGCATTGTGTGCCCATCACCCAAAGTCAAATATCATCTTCAGTCACCATATATTTAAAATTTAATCACCTAAAGTTTAAACCTTAAAAATAAGTGTAAGAGTAGGAAATAAAATCTTCACCTCTTAGAAATGCAACTCATGCTGTCTCTGTGGTCCTTGTTTTGTACCAGACAATGGATTTAAGGTTCTCCAAATTAAAATGTAGAAAAACATTTCATACAGGCCTGAAGGTTCACAAAGCAATGAATGCATTAACAATTATCTTTATTTGAGGTTGAATATGTTTTATGTTCCATGAAGTCATTGAAATAATTATGATATAAATTAAAAGTTAATTGTCTAAGCAGTAACAATTATTTGTCTCTATTAGCAGGGCTACTCTAATGTGATGCTGGGATTGGATTTATCTATGACTCCATATCAAGGTTGACCTGAAAGGCTTGTGGAAGATTTGGAAGAAATAGGTAAGTGGTCTTTTGTTGATAATTCTTTTTTATTCAGAGTGCTGATTTCTATTTTCTTAATGCCTTTTTTTAAACCCAAAGGTCTAAAAAAGTTATCAGTGAAACATAGAGACATGTCAAGTATGGCAATTGGAATATTTACCACTGTCTCTTCTCTGGCTTCCCAATTCACTCCTTCTTGTACTTTATCTTCCTATTAAACTCACTCTCACTCTCTTACGAAAATTAACATAAGTTTACACAGAATGTGAATTTGGTTTTGAAATGTTGAAATTATTAGGCAAGAAAAATGCTTGGAGTATTTTCTGTTACCATTATGCTGGCCTTTTATTCTGATGCATTTAATACCATTTTATTAAGATTTAATTTATACTGAGGTTTTGAGGACATCTAAAAATGTCAGAAAAGAAAGAGTAAAATTGTAAATTTTTTCTTGAAAGTTTGATATTTATGAACTTTTTGAGATCCAGCAAGCCAGCTTTTAGAAAGCATGTGTTTTCTTTTCTAATTAAATTCATTGGGGTGAATTTTACTACTCCCTTTACCCCACCCTTTCATCTGGTAACTACCATACTGTGTCTGTGTCTATGAGTTCTTGTTTGTTTGTGTTTTAATGTTGTACTTCTTTAAATCTAATGGTAGTTTTTCTTGGTAACTATGTAAATATAGAGAACTTTAAATCCATCGTTTGGTCCAAAGCAAGGACCATGAGGACAGCAATCATCATTAAACTCTGGTATAAATCAAGCAGTATGCCATAAGTGGCTAAGTCTATAATAGTGTAATGACAAAAAGAAAAAAAAATGTTGTTGCAGAGTTTATATCATTTCTTCCTCTAGATTTTACCCCTCAAAGGAAGGAAACCATGGTGCCTGACATCTTCAGAATTTTCTTTACTTGCCCACCGCATCCCACTTCACCCAAACCCAAAATTCTTTATCAAGTGTGTTCACCATCAGCGTAAAACAGGCCTCGGGATTCTCACTGTTTTGCTCACATTGTTGTACCCTTTTCTAAAACTTTCTCCAAATAGAGGCTCCATATTTTCCCTGGAAGATGTTTGCCAGTAAGCTTGAATTATACAGTTAAATATTTCTCAGGTACCTCACCTACTATTTTGCCTGTGCACTTTTTCTTATTTTGTACTAACTTTACTATTTTGACAGATATGCAAACAAAATGATCCCGTATTTATTTAGCATTTAAGATTTTTCAAGCACTTTGGCATCTTTTTACCTCATTTTATTGTTTCATTGAAACTCATTAATTTTACTCTGATATTGCTTCTGATTTAAGTGAGGCTGACATTATTATCTTTTGTTTAGTATGTGGAGAGATTAAAAGATACAGAACTTAAATGATTTGGAAAAAGTATAGCTTGTTATGATTTTATAGCTAGTAATAAACAAATAAATATTATTAGAGCCCACATCTGCTAAAACTCACATCATTTTCTTATGGGTTATGTATATAATTTATACTTACCATAGACAAGAGTTAAGTGATATAGTCCATTTTGTAAGGCCTTTTAATATTTAAATTTTCATTTTTGGAGTAAGAGGACATTTGCTTTAATAATAGCAGGGAGAATTTATGTTTATTACCTATAGATACCTAATAGTGAATATTGTGGAACTGTGAAAGAAAGAATTTTAAGAAAATAAATATTTTTTAGAAAATAAAGACTCTTCTCAGAAGGGAACAAAATTGTGTTTGAAGTTCTCAAAACTTCTGCTGTGACTTATTAATTAGACTTTTTCTGGTCAGATGTGTATAGTAGCAGTTTTTTTTAAATACTTTTAAATGAAGACCAACTGTATATTGGCATAAATAATGCATATGCGTAATGCCAATGGTTTATCATAATAGAAAAGTACATTCTGAAAAACTTTTCTTTTTCATAGAATCATAAACCCTAGAACTGGAAATATTATGATAAGAGAGGAATAAAATCATGTTGATAAGCAAAGATTTGGGAGTCGGATATGAGTTTGCATTCCTGCAGCAAGTTGTTAGCTTTTTTAAGTTGACCTTGGGTAATGACCTTAAATCTATGCACCTCAACTTCCTAACAATACGATGATGAAGAGATATAATTTTTTTGGATTATTGTAAGAATTTAGCACTAAATACATAGCTATTTTCAAGAAATATTAGTTTTCTTCTTTCCTTTCCACTCTTGTTTCCTTTCCCCAAAATCCATGAAGATAATACTTGGTGGAATCTTACTATTTTCAGATAATGTGTTAAAATCCCCATTTTTTCCTTCTAAGAGCAGACAAATAACCTGCCCTAGGTTATACATCTAAAATGTGAGCTAAAATATTGTTTCATAAACTTACAACTGAGACTATTTGTGTGTATGAGTAAATGGGTAGTTGGATGAGTGTATATATGTATGTGTGTGTTTTACTTCAAGATATTTGCAATTATTTCCAGTTTCTACTGTAAATTTATCATATCTAAATAAAATATCCATTTTAGTTATTTAAATGGAGTAGAAATAAAATTCATTCACATACTTATAGAAAATTACTGTTTCATAAATAAGTGTTAAAGAGATATCATATATGATAAAATATTTACTCTAATTTTAAAATTGCTATAAAGTGAATGGACTATACAGGAAGCTGGTTTGGCTGAGGGAGGCAGGGTCAGCCATTCAGATACAGAGAATGCTGACATTGTTTGGGTAAAGAAACAGAGTAAACAAGACTGGAAATAGAGAGACTATGGCAGGTAGCTGTTGAGAATGCAAGCTTGAAAATCAGATTGCCTACGATTTAGTTATGGTTCCAAAACAAATATACCATATGTGAAGCTTTAGAGAAATCATTTCAACTCTCTAACCCTTAATTTCTTAATCTAGACAATAGAGATAATCATACGTGCTATAAAGGGTTGATTTTCGACAGCATGGATGGAACTGGAGAGCATTATGCTAAGTGAAATAAGCCAGGTGGTGAAAGACAAATACCATATGATCTCACCTGTAAGTGGGACCTAATCAAAAAAACATACAAGAAAGCAAAATATAACCAGAGACACTGAAATGAAGAACAACTGACAGTAACCCAGAGGGAGGTAGTAGGGGATAATGGGGGAAAAGGTTTCAGGAACAATTATAAAGGGCACATGGACAAAACCAATGCAGGTTGGATCAGGAGTAGGAGGTGAGGATGGCTGGGGTCCAGGGGAGTGGGGTGGGGGGAAATGGAGACAACTGTACTTGAACAATAAAAAAAAATAATAGATTTGATGATGATGAACTCCTTAAGTTTTTTTCTTGTCTGAGAATAACTTCATTGATTTGGATATTTTTTTACTTTTTCCACATTTTTTATTATTGTTCAAATACAGTTGTCTCCATTTCCCCCACCACTCCCCCTTCACTCCAGCCATCCCCTCTTCCCACCCTTGCATCACCAAATCGTTATTATATTAAATGTGAAAGAAACTTATTTAACAAAAAGAAGATCAAAACTATGAACAATAAAAAGGCAATAAATACATATCTATCAATAATTGAATCGAAAATCAAACTAAGCCAACAAGAAGAACAGAGACAGAATCATGGATACAGAAAGCATTTTGATGGTTGCCAGATGTATGGGGTATATGGTGGAATGTGTGAAGAGGTGAAGGGATTAAGAAGTACAAATAGGTAGTTACAGAATAGCCATAGGGATGTAAAGTACAGTATAGGAAATGGAGTAGCCAAAGAATTTATATGCATGACGCATGGACATGAACAATGGTGGGGGGATTGCCTGAGGGAGTGGTGTGTGCTGGGTAGAAGGGGCAAAGGGGAAAAATTAGGACAACTGTAATAGCATAATAAATAAAATATAATTAAAAATTAAAAAATAAAGTTATTGGTGAAAATGAAAAAAAGAGTTGATTTGAAGACTAAATGTGAATGTATATAAAGAGAATAATAGTAAGTATTAAAAATAAATTTGTTTTGTTCTCTATCATATTAGTTTCAAAGGTTGACTGTACTATCTAGGCCAACTGGCAAATACCCTGTATAGCATTCTATTTTGGTGCAAGAAATGGTAAAAATGAGTTCATTCTGTAAATGTACTAGCTCTGTGTGGTTTGGTTAGGATGTGAATTAGTTTTCTACTGCTGTGTAATCTATTTCATATTTAAAGGCTTAAAACAAGATAGAGTTATTATCTCACAGTTTCCACAGATCAGGAGAAAAGGCGTGGCTTCACTCAGGGTCTTAGAAGGTTGCAATCAAAATACTGACTAGGTGGCATTTTCATTTGGAATTCAAGGTCCTCTTCCAAATTCACGAGTTTGGGTAGAATTTAGTTCATTGCAGTTGTAAGACTGCAATCCCCAGCTCCTAGAGCCTATCTGTTGGCCTTTCTTCATGTGCAGTTCACATTGTAGCAGCTTATTTCCCATACGCTGGACTTTCTTCATGTGCAGTTCACATCGTAGCAGTTTATTTCTTCATAGCCAACTAGAGACTCTACTGCATGCTAGCAAGAGAGCCATGTGTGTACAAGGTCTTCCCAGAAAAAGTCTAGCCATTGTTAATATAATGAGAATAGTTTGTGCAACATCGATGTAACCTGGCAGCCAAGGAGAGTGGACTGGAATGTGCATGTATGAACAATGATGACTTCACTGTACTTGTTGTCAATGGATGCAGTAGACACTGTTGAATGAGCATGTGGCCATGACACTTAAAATGACTGAGTGAGTAGAGCAACGAATCTGTATCAAATTTTGCATTAAGCTTGAACATTTCTCCACAGACCTATTTAGATGATATAGAAGGCCACAGCTATGGGAATCTAGTGATTGACAGCTTTATCACGACGATTCATCCACTCATGCATCACAACTGGTACAGAATTTTTTTTTAAAGATTTTATTTTCAGAGAGAGGAGAAGGGAGGGAGAAAGAACAATGTATGGTTGCCTCTCACATGGCCCTCACTAGGGACCTGGCCCGCAACCCAGGCATGTGCCCCAACTGGGAATCGAACTGGGACCCTCTGGTTCCCAGCCCGTGTTCAATCCACTGAGCTACACCAGCTGGGCTTGGTACAGAATTTTTTAGCAAAACATGAAATCACCCAGGTGACCCAGCCACACTACAGCTCAGATTTGGTGTCCTGTGAGTTCTGGCTTTTCCCAAAACTAAAATGACCTTTGACAGGGAAGAGATTTCAGACCATCAGTGAGATTCAGGAAAATACAATGGGACAGCTGATGGCAATTAGGAGAACTGTGTGAAGTTCCAAGGTGCCTACTTTAGAGGGGACTGAGGCATGATTGCCCTATGTATAATGTTTGTTGTATCTTGATCTTCTTCAACAAACGTCTCTATTTTTCATATTGCATGGCTGGAAACTTTCTGGACAGATCTCATACATATGTATATGTATACATAAAATATGTATATCTGTATTAACATAATCATTGAAGTCACATCCTATAACTTTTGCCATATTCTATTGGTTAGAAGCAAGTCACAGTTCTCCCACAAACAAGGGAAGAAATATTATATGGCATAATAATTGGGGCTACCCTAGAGTCTGTCTGCCATAGATTTAAGGGAGGGAGATGGGGATGGCTGAGGTAGGGGAGAATGGAGGGGGGTAAATACAGACAACAGTAATTGAACAACACTAAAATAATTTTAAAAAAAGAAGAAAATAGAAACTATCATCAAGGGCCAAGAGGAAATAAAGAATACAATTTCTGAACTGAAGAACACAGCACAAGGAATCAAAAGCAGGCTCGATGAAGCAGAGGATTGGATCAGCGTGCTGGAAGACAAAGTAGAATAAAACACCGAGAAAGACCAAGAAAAGGAAAAGAGGCTCAGAAAGAATGAAGAGGGGTTAAGGAAAATGCAGGACAACATGAAACATAATAATATCTGTATAATAG
>PVJI01031925.1:0-12690 GCA_004026765.1 Micronycteris hirsuta
CAGAGAAAGTGCTTTGCAGATAAGGTCAAGTTCAAGAAGTTCATCACCACCCAGCCTTTATTGTATGAAATGTTGAAGGGAGTTATATGAGGTATGGAGGAACATCAACAGGGGAGTGGTAGGGGGAGAGGGTGGGAATGGGGCACAGAACAAGTAGCATAAATGGGAGGTAGACAACAGACAAGGGGAGGTTAGAACAATATAGGAAGTACAGGAGCAGAAGGACTTATGTGTAGGACCTATGGACAAAGCTAAAGGGAGGGGAAAGGGGGGTAAGGGGGAGGGGGGAGTGAAGGGGGGAAATGGGGCAACTGTAACAGCATAATCAATAAAATATAGTTTAAAAAAATAAATAAATAAATAAATAAATAAATAAAATCTTTAAAAAAAAATAAATAAAAATCAAATGAGGTTTTTTTCATCCATCTTAGTCTATGTCCTAAGAGCTTGGCTTGTGAGCCGCGAAAAAATTTTCTCTGGTCTCCACCATCTGGATGATGCACTTACTGGAGTGCACTTGGTGGCAGTCAAATAGACTGCCAAGCATCTGTATCAGCTCTCAGGGGAGTTTGTCAGAAGGGGCCCAGCTCATAAGGAGGTATTTGTTGTTTAAACCTTTTTTACTTGTTAGTGCTGTAAAATCTCACTCCAGTAGTACCAGCCTGGTGCCACAAATTAGCAGGTTTGTGGCTGAAGGCACCTCACGTTTGTGGGAGACCCCCACCATCCTGACCACCTTTGTAACGACGGTCTGCGCTTTCTCTGACCTGCTCTGAGAGTGAACTTTTGTGTCTATGAGAGCTGCATCTTTTGCACTCTGTGTAAGCCTTTCTGCTTCTTTGGTTAAGGTGTAAAAGGCTTATTGTTGGAGCTGCTATTAAAATCCTACTGTCACTGACCAGACTGTTGGTGCTTTGAATTGAAAAATACTTTTAAATTAAAAAATTTAGAGAGCTCTCACATTGGTATAATAACTAGCCATTAAGATATACTTAATAAGATGGAAGAACAGAAATTAGAATAAAAATGAAATTCAACTCAGATCACTTTTTATTTATCTTCATATTTTTGCAGATGTTGTTAAAAAAAAGATCAGTAGAAGCATAATTGCCTGGCACTTAAGAAGAAAAAATAGATACACAAAAATATAATTTGAGACTTTTGAATTAGCCATTGAGCTTTTTTGGGTATTACAGGTGCTGATTGGGTTAATTAACAAGAATATTTTTTTTTGGCCTCAAATTTTGTTTTATTTTATTTTAATTACTTTATTGCTGTTCAATTACAGTTGTATGCATCCTCTCCCCTCCCCTCCTCCCACCCCCTCCAAACTCACCTCCCTCCCCTGCTTCCACCCTCCCCCTTGGTTCTTTAACAAGAATATTTTTAATGCAGAAGAAAAAATTGGAGATTTTCCAAGAAGGTGAAAAAATGTTAAAGGTTAGGATAAAAGATTATAAGAATAGGTATATTTAAACAAGTTTTAAAGGATTTAATAAATGATCATAAACTTAGCAAAATTAAAAGCTAATAGTTCAAAGTCTGATAGGAATATTTTGAAAGTCCCAACAGGTCTTTCTGCTGGGTCTTCAGAAGTGTAAACACAGCTCTCTACAGCCAGAGGCTGAGGTAACTAAAGAAAATAAACCTGACATTTTTAAAAATAAGTGCCTAGCGCTCACCGGTGGTTCAGTTGGCTGGGTGTCATTCCACAAAATGAAAGGCTGAAGGTTCAACTCCTGATCAAGGCACATGTCTGGCTTGCAGTTTCAGTCTCCAGCTGAGGTGTGTGTGAGAGGCAACCAATCAGTGTTTCTTTCTCACATCAGTATTTCTCTCTCTCCATTCCTTTCCCGCTCTTTAAAAATAAAATCTTAAAAAATCAAGCCCTCCCCAAACAAGTAGACGAAGTCACTATGCTTAATCCCCCCACCACCCCACTCCCATCTCCAGCCTCCTTAAAAGTTATCAAGGATAAATGAAAAACCTTGTATATTCTTTACAGTTACTACTAATTCTGTTTATGTGTATGCTCTGTTTGAGATATGTGTTTGTCTGTGTTTATATATGGTGTGTTTTCTGCCTCCAGATGATATTACTAGGTTGTAATAAAATATTACAGGCTTAAAGGAATTGAATACTTACATAAATTGCAAAATAGAAACTATACCAAGTGCCTTTCAGAATCAAATTATCTAGGAAAATATTTTATATTAAAGCTAGTTTAAGTTTGGTTTAATTAAATAGCCATGTATTTTATGATTATTAATATTAAATATGGTATTTTTGTTTTACTTGGGTTTACAAAAATAGTTTATAATTGTTAATATAATTTGTTAAGAAAATAACTTGTGTGATAATTGACTTTGAGGTCACATAAAGATATTAAGAAAAAAAGATAGATGAATAGGAGTTCTGACCAAGAAGGAGGTATAAGTAGAAACCATATGCTTCCTCACACAACCAAAAGGAAGATAACAACCAATCTAAAAACAATAAACAACCAGAAGTGCCAGAAAATCAAACTGTATCCAACAACCAAGGAGTTAAAGAAATATTGACCAGACCCACAGGAGGGATGGAGACAGGCAGCTGGGCAAGTAGAGAGGACCCGCGGCAAGGTGGAGGACCATGGGAGCGAGGTGGGGCTGGCTGAACAGGAAACTAAAGACTCAAGCTAGCTGTGGGAGTTGCCATGGTGGGAGAAACTCCCAGTCTCACATGACAGAGTTCATTGGAAAGTGGAGCTAGAGTTGAGCAAGCAAGCCACATTGTTCCCTCTCTGACCCCTAACCCACAGACAGCACCACAAGGCAGCAAAGAGGGTTGCCCCGCCCTGATGAATATCTAAGGTCCCGCCCCCCTACAACATAACGGGTGTGCCTAGACAAAGAAATATGGCCCAAATGAAAAAAACAGATCAAAATTCCAGGAAAAGGGCTGGGCGATGAGAAGATAGCCAACCTATCTGCTGCAGAGTTCAAAACACTGGTAATCAGGATGCTCACAGAACTGATTGAGCTCAGTTGCAAACTGAAGGAACAAATGAAGGCTACTCAAAGTGAAATAAAGCAAAATATACAGGGAACCCACACAGAAGGGAAGGAAACCTGGACTAAAATCAATGATTTGGAGCAGAAGGAAGAAATAAACATCCAACCAGAACAGAATGAAGAAACAAGAATTAAAAAAAAAAATGAAGATAAGCTTAGGAACCTCTGGGACAACTATAAACGTTCCAGTATCCGAATTATAGAGGTGCCAGAAAGAGAAGAATAAGAGCAAGAAGATGAAAACTTACTTGAATAAATAATGAAGGAAAACTTCCCCAATCTGGCAAGGGAAATAGACTTCCAGGAAGTCCAGGAAGCCCAGAGATTCCCAGAGAAATTGGACCCAAAGAGGAATACACCAAGGCACATCATCATTAAATTACCCAAGATTAAAGATAAAGAGAGAATCATAAAAGCAGCAGCAGGAAAGGAGAGTTGCCTGCAAAGGAGTGCCCATAAGACTTTCAGCTGATTGCTCAAAAGAAACCTTACAGGCAAAAAGGGGCTGGAAAGAAATATTTGAAGTCATGAAAGGCAAGGACCTACATCCAAGATGACTCTATCCAGCAAAGCTATCATTTAGAATGGGAGGGCAGATAAAGTGCCTCCCAAATAAGGTCAAGTTAAAGAAGTTCATCATTACCATGCCCTTATTATATGAAATGTTAAAAGGCTTATCTAAGAAATAGAAAAAGATAAAAAACTATGAACAGTACAATGACAACAAACTCACAGCTATCAACAACTGAACTTGAAAAAGAAAACCAATGAAAACACAAACTGCTCAGGAACAGATGCAGAGAAATGGACATCATACAGAGGGTTATCAGTGGGGAAGGGGAGGGGAAGAGTAGGGGGAAAGGTACAGGGAATAAGAATCATAATTTGTGGGCATAAAATAGATCGGGAGAGGTTAAGAATTGTGTAGGAAACAGAGCAGTCAAAGAACTTATATGTACAATCCATGGGCATGAACTAGGAGGGGAAGGCTGGAGGGTTTGGGGGTACAGGGCAGAGGGGGGATAAAGGTGGAAAACTGGGAAAACTGTAGGAGCATAATCAATAAAATGTACTTAAAAATAAAAATAAATTAATAAAAATCTTTTAAAAATAAATAATAAATAGATATAAATAAAAATAAAAGGTTTTAGGTAAAACTTTTTAGTAATAATATATACATATTTAAAAATAGTGTTCAGTTGTCTTAGGTAATTTGAAGCTTTAAAATTTTCTTGGCTAGATTGAATAATAGATGGTCATCGAATGTCTAGATTACTTTTTTTTTTTAAGATTTAATTTTTATTTATTTTTAGAGAGAGGGGAAGGGAGGGAGACAGAGAGGGAGAGAAACAGCAATGTATGGTTGCCTCTCCCATGGCCCTCATGGGGACCTGGCCTGCAACCTAGGCATGTGCCCTGACTGGGAATCGAACCGGGACCCTTTGGTTCCCAGCCCGCACTCAATCCACTGAGCTACACCAGCCAGGGCTTCTAGATTACTTTTTATTGAGATGTAATACTGATACATGGATTGCTATATGAGTCTTAAGTTTACCTACTTTTGATTTCTTGTTAGAGAAAAACTAAAAGATAAATTTCAATCTGTTAATGAATATGTCTTGCATTTTATTAAACAATTGTAAATATATTTGCCAATAAAAGAGCTTATATTTCTTGAAGCTATAAAATGTATTCATAAAATTTCCAATCTGGCCCTGGCTGGTGTAAATCAGTGGATTGAGCGCGGGCTGGGAACCAAAGGGTCCTGGTTCGATTCCCAGTCAGGGCACGTGCCTGGGTTGTGGGCCAGGTCCCCGTGAGGGCCATGGGAGAGGCAACCATACATTGCTGTTTCTCTCCCTCTCTTTCTCCCTCCCTTCCCCTCTCTCTGAAAAGAAATAAAAATAAAATATTAAAAAAATAAAAATAAAAAATAATTTATTAAAATTGCCAATCTGAAGAATATTAATTGCTTATTTTTTAAGTTGTGACTAGAAAGTAAGGTTTCTAGGGGTTAAGAATTCTAATTAAGCCCGGCTGGTGTAGCTCAGTGGATTGAGTGCGGACTGGGAACCAGAGGGTCCCGGTTCGATTCCCAGTCGGGGCACATGCCTGGGTTGCAGGCCAGGTCCCCAGTGAGGGCCATGTGAGAGGCAACCCATACATTGTTCTTTCTCCCTCCCTTCTCCTCTCTCTGAAAATAAATAAATAAATAAATTCTAATTAAGATGAAAAAAATTATGTTTGTGGTAATACAAGGTATAAAGTATGGAGATACATTTGAAGAAAATTAAAGGAAACTAGTTTTGTCTTAAGTTGTTTATTTTTGTAAAAGACAAAAGATTTATATGATCTGAAGAGGAACCAGAGTATTAAGTTGGTTATTTCTGAATAAGAAGAGATAAACTAAAAAGGACTAGGAAAGTTACAGAATGTTTATAAAAATTAATCTTGAGGGTAAATTTTATGTATGATTAAGCTAAATAAAATTAAATAAATTAATTTAAATGTCAAATGTAAACTAATACAGAATTAGAGTTTGATTTTCTTTCACTCTGTTAAAAGTACAAAGTTTTTTTCTGTATTTATTTTTCTACTCCAGAGAAGACATTACGAAAATTTTCTACCTAGACAGGAAAGCTTTCATGTTTTATTCAAATAGTTCTGTGTCATATTTTCTTAATAAGTTTCTTGATTACTTAAGAAAATAACCTTTCAATCCTCAGAACCAAAGTTTTGCTAACCTATATTTGTATGATACTTTATATTGTCACTTTGGGGAAATGAATAACTTAATATTGTTTTATGATGAATAATCTTTTTGATCAAGTATGCTTGATGACCATCCAAGGGTTTGAATTTTAGAAGGTGACTTTCTTAACCTGGAAATGGCTATGGATTATTCCAATGGGTCCCTGAAATGCTTCAAGGATTTGTTTTCCCTCTGCTTTTAGAAGAGAAATTTTAAACTAATTAGATCTATTTGAGTATGTTTGCCTACCAAAAAGCCTATGTTTCAAGAAGTTATGGGATGTGTTTGCAAATCTAAGGGATGTTAATTTCCTACTTTTAGCTGTCTGATACAGAGTTGAGAATATAGTCCTTTCTACTGTTAAAAGGACAATAATTTTTGGTTTTGTTTTATATATTTTTCCCTCCCTGATCCCTCCAGAAGTTGGCAGTTCTTTTCTTTTTAAAGATTTTATTTATTTATTTTTAGAGAGAGAGGAAGGGAGAGAAAAAGAGAGGGAGAGAAACATCAATGTGTGGTTGCCTCTTTTGTGCCCCACACTGGGGACCCAGCCTGCAACCCAGACATGTGCCCCAACCCAGGAATCAAACCGGCAACCCTTTGATTTGTAGGCTGGCACTCAACCACTGAGCCACACCAACCAGGGCAGAAGTTGGCAGTTCTGAATGAGTGAGTTATGGTAATATATTTCATTGCATAAATCCAATAAGACTAGTTTATAATTGTGGTTTTATTAACCAAGACTTTGACTGGAATCTCATGTCTAAAAGAGACATGCCTGGACTCTGGATGTCACCAGAATGCCTTGAGGAACTGAGATTGACTTTCGAAGCTAACAAAAGCCACAGCCAAAATAGCCTGATACCTTGCTTGGTCATGCGGTTCATGGCAGTCTTTCCAGGAAAGGAACAGATGTTGCTTTCCTGAAAGATGGCAAAGAGTAAACCTTGCCACATTTTGGGAGGACCTTAAGAGCTTGAGGAATTTATCCAAATCTATAGGTATTATAGGCAGAGCCCGATGGCGACTGTGACTTAGCTTCTGTGCCCTGAGTAGGTGACTAATGCTCAATCTAAAGATTCCTTGTGTAAGTTTCAGCAAAGCAGATCTAAAGAGCCTATGTGATTAATTGCTATTCTTGTTGTGTTTATGCAAATTATCAGGCCAAGTTAAAACTGGTCTTAATGCAGTCTCTTTGATGACAATGAGGGTGATATTAAGAAGAAATATTGTGTTTCAGTGAAAATCACAATGCCCTGTTGTTGATATTGGCACTGTTTGATATCATTCCAGAAAAAGTATGGCAATGGATGTCTTCTCAAATGACAGTCTTGTGAACTCAGAGACTGGTTTATAATTTGCTGTGTGCATTAACCTTTGTGTTCTTCCTTCTGTTTTCATAGGGTGTACGCCCATAACCTCATTTACCTGGTTGCTTATTTACACAGTACAGGCCTCTTTTTAGAAGCCCATCTGCATCACCACCTCCTGAAATGAGACTCAATGGTTTGGCTGGACTGACATGTCAGGACTAGATTGTTGAGTGGTGAAGTATGGGGTAGTCTATTGGCTTTGCTTAAAACTGCTTTCCTTTTCTGCCCTGATGGTTCAGAGAGAAAAGGCTCACAATTCTTCAGAGGGGGGAAATTTAAGAATATTCCTCTCAGCCTGATCTGAGTTAATTATGGTAGACAAAAGAGTTTCAGATAGGTGTGACATACCTTGCACACTTTCCTCCAAGAAAGGCACTCCTCCGACTTAATCTGTGGCACTGTAGAATTAGTCCCTGCCTTTGTCATCCAGTTCTTATCCCTCACTAGACCTTTAGTTGCTGTGGTTCTCCTCATTTTTGGACTATGTCTTTTAACCTTCTTGCCAAACTTATTGCCTCCAGAATACAACAAGAATGCCAGCTTGTCCTGCAATGCCATCCTTTGGACATCACATATGCTGCTCCTTAGGGATGGCCAATCGACCTGGACTTTGCAAGATCCTTCTCCCTCATGTAAAGGCTTCCCTCCATTACTGACCCCCATTCACCTGTTGGCCAGTAAAAAATCTCTGCACTTGGGGATAGGTAAGACTGTGGCCTTTGCCAGCAGGAAGTAATCTCAGAAGAATTAGACCTTCATCCATTTGCCCTTATAAAAAGTCCAGAGTTTTGAAGGAGGGAATTGATGTGGATAGCCTGGCCAGATGACTGGAGGCAGGTAGAAGACAGGGAACAGGAAGGGCCACCAGAGAAGTTTGTGAACCACCTGAGGCAGTAGGTAGGGCTGCAGTGTTCAGGCAACCAAGTTGGTGCCTTGCAAATGCTCTACCGTCAGTGCAGAGCTTCCTGCTCCTGGTGGCAGATCTCCTACCCCCAAGCAAGATGGCAGCAGGAGGAAGTATTGCAGTAAGCACATGCAAGGCTAGCAAGATAATTGGGTAGGAGGAAAACCCTCCTACCCCCTTCTAGGTGTGGGACCAGGGGAAGACAAGCACATGTGCTATAGAAATCAGAATGGCACAGAGGGCAGGGGGAGGTGCAGGGCTGGAGAAAACCTGTCAGTCTAGTCTGGGGAAAAGAAGGGATTGGTCAAGAGGTAGACCCACCTGGAGCATGTGGATTCTGGGAAATTATTTGAGCATTATGAGAAAGGACCTATCCATCCCACAAAGGAAACTTATATAAACCCAGGGAAAAATAGAAAGCTTGGGAGGCTTGTGGCTGCTGTTTGGGACCTGCACTTGGACAGTGTATTGGCTTGTTCTCTCCATGGCCTCTAGGAGGGAGCCTCTCTCTCTCGCTGACCTAGTAGAGCACTCACTGGTGCTTCTACTAGCTCCACTGCCCAGGAGCACGGGACCTTGCTGCTAGAAGCCACATGGACAATGGCAATGCCAGCACCACATACAACCCCCAGGAGGGAGGAGGGAGCCCAAAGCTGGAGCCCACTTAGTTGCCTTGGGTGCCAAGGGATAGTACTTTAAAGTGGAGCAGGAATTCGGGGCACTGCCTTTAGTTTTAGTCTTGCTGGGTACAGCTGGGTTTCCCCCATATTTTGTAGAAGAAATGAGCCTTGTGAACCTGGAAATGAGACATTCTCTATCCTCCCAGATCATTGAGCCTTTGAATAGAAACCCCTTTCCATTATCACCCACCTCTGCCTCTAGAATTTGCCTTTTTATGGTGGCAGGCAGCCAAACCACACTTTGGTTCAGTAATACCACGTTTTGGGTCCCATAGCTTTATGGGGCTCCCATATGTACATATGTAATTAAAATTGTTTTCTCTTATATATCTGTCTTTTTATTACAAAGGGCTCTTAACCAACAATCTAGAAAAATAATTACTATCCTCCCTATACCCAGGGTCAAAATAGTTCTCCTTGGAAAACTGGCAAATGTAACCTGAGCTGTCTAGGCTGGCAATGATGTGAAAGTGTTAGAGTAAGCAGTTAGTTAGCTAATTACCAAAAGATGATGTAACAAATGGAGCCGTCATCCTGGGGAGTAACTGTCATCATTCTGCCAAATGGTACAAAACATCCTGCCTAGTTGGTTAGGCAGGAAAGATAGCTTTATAGCCACACCAGAGGGTAACTGGCATCATTCAGCTAGATTAACAAAGGGAGAGAGAAAATGGTGAGGGAGGATTCCATTTACTGAGTGCATGCATGGTAGAAGCCATGAAGCTTCAGGGCAATTTTTTTTTCAATTTCTTTTTTTATTGTATTTTTTTCATTACCATTTAATCCTCTTATATCCTCCTCCCCACCACAATTACTATACTGTTGTCCATGTCTATGAGTCCTTTTCCTTTTTATTCAATCCCTCCATCCCCTACTTTTCCCCTTAGCTGTTATCCTGCTCTCTATCTATGAGTCTGTCTCTATTTTGCACAGTATTTCTTTTACTAAATTCATGTGTGGGAGAAGCCTAGGATGAAGCAAAACTGTGAGGCATGCTCAGCAGGAGCTAAAATGATGACCATGCAAAGGGGAAGGCACTAGCCTGGGAAAGTTGGGTAGGAATTGGATTGAGGAAGGGCACAGGCCCTGGAGAATCCAGGAAAGGGAGTGCGTAGTCTGAAAGGAAGCCTTCTTTTTCATGAACCAAAGGAAATACATAGAAACTAGATGGAGAACCCAGTGCGCTCGTCCCCTGCCTTCTCTTGGGCACTTCTTTTTTTTGGCCTTCTTTTTCTTAAATTCTAAGGGTCCCCACAGGACTTGCAACCAGGGCAGCAGTGAGTGGCAGCAGAGTACTCTCCTTTTCCCTCTGTAACTTCTTTTCCTGAGTTCACACAGTCACCGTCCTATAGCCTGCCTGCTCTTTCTGCCTCCCTGGGCATGTACTGTCACTTTTCACTTTTTGCTCTTACAAACCTTGCCACTGTTACTAAATTCCTCCTATGTAAGTGTCCCTGAAATTCTTTTCCCATGATGCCGTCACCTATTTCCAGACCATGCCGATACAGACCTGCCTCAGTCTCCATCCTCCTCTGATAACAAAAGGGTTCTCAAACTGTCCTACTCACGCTCATTAGAATGCAGCAGAGAGCCTGGGAAGATGGCGGCGAGATAGGGGGAACAGAGTTTACTTCCTCCTGCCCACTAGGTGATTTTCTGAGGAACGGGGCGAAAACCCAGCAGTAATCCATCACATATGATGATTGGTGACCAAGATTGCAGGGGAATTTGAACATTCATATGGTAAGCAGAGTGTTTCAGAAGGAAAAGTTCCCCCTCCGGACCAGCCTGGGGAGCAGGGAGCACGGCAGGGCTTCAGTCCCAGACCTGGCAGCCACTGGGATCAGATGCAAGATTCTTGGGGAGGGAGCCAGATTGGGATTTGTGAGTGGTCAGATGCTTGTTTGGTCTGGCAGGCATAAATAGGAATTTTTCGGAGAGGAAAAATAGGAAAAAAGAGGTGCTCCAAGGCTATTTGGAGAGGCCCCGCCCCCAACAGTCCCGAGGTCGGTGCGCACACAGGATCCGTGTGCACCCAGGATCGGAGGCCCAGGGAAGTCTGCCTGTAGCACCAGAGTGAGAACACGGTTGACCCTCTGACCGTGGCAGCTTGCACTTCCATCAAGGGGAATTGGAGACTGTTTGAACTCGGGGACCGAGGCCTTTCCCAGATCATTCCAGAAGAACAGCTTGCAATCAGTGGCTCTGGGGCTGAGTGTGACTTGTGAAACCGAACAGGGAAAGCTAAGGGCCGTGAGCACCCAGCGATCCATGGACTAATCGTGCACAGTTCAAAAAGACCAGGGACAGTGCACAACTGGGCCCCTCAGCCAGAGCTCTTTGGCGCACATTCCAGGGACAGACAAGAGAGCAAACACAGGTGCACAGCTCAAAAATACCAGGGAGAGTGCACAACCGGGGCCCCTCGGTTGGGGCTTGCTGGCGCACAACCCAGGCACAGAGTTAAAAGCAAGCACAGGTGTGCAGAGCTCACGCCTGACAACTGGGGACAAAGCCCTTGCCTTCCAGCCCCAGTCCACATAGCCCGGCAGGACCAATTAGCTTTGTGGGAATAAGGCAGAAGTACCCCTTGAGGGGAGTGGCAGACCGGAGCTGCAGACCGCACAAACTCTTGACTCAGAGCGGGGACCAAACTATCCAGAAAGGGCGCGGAAAGAACCTATTAGTTAGACCAGCGGAGAGAAAATAGGCGGTGGGAGAGTTGCCCCTATCAGGTGCTCATCAAAAGACCATTTGGACCCAGAAGCACACAGGAACTGGGATGGGGTCTGGACAACAGCAAAGAATACACCTCAGGAAGGAAGAAAAGCAAAACTAATACCTTCCCAGCCAGACGCAGCCTGGCCGGACAGCTTTAAAATCAGAAAGCTGAAGGTTTTTTTTGTTTGTTTGTTTGTTTGTTTTGTTTTTTGTTTTGTTTTTGTTTTTTTAGCCCTTCTTCTTCTCTGTCCTTTACTATTTTTTAATTCCTTCTTCCTCCCTTTCCTTTAGTATTCTTAGTCCCCTCCTCCTCATATCTCTCTCTTTTTTAAATTTTTTGTTTTGTTTTGTTTTGTTATTTTTTAATTTATAAAAGATAAAAAAAATTATTCTTTTAATTTGTCCTTCCATTCTTTCCTTCTTTATACTTTATTCCTCCTTCCTCCCTTCCTTTCCTTATAGTATTCTTTCTCCCTTCCTTCACTCCTTTTTTTTCTTCTTTCTTTCCCCCTTGCCCCCCTCTCTTCTTTACCTACAGGTGAGACATAAAAACCTGGAGCTGTGAAAAGACCAGAGTCAGTCCCGAACAGAGGTCAGTCCAAAAAACAGAGACAGTGAGACAAAATTAACTTTGCTATTCCAGAGAACTTGACAGATTAATTTAAAAAACAGTGGATAGCAAGAAGAGTCTCACAAACAATGGGAAGACAAAGAAACAACCCCCAGATGAAAGGAAAGGAAGAAACCCCGGAAAGAATGATAAACAAAACAGAGGTAAGTCAACTATCAGATACTGAGTTCAAAGCATTGATTATCAGGAAGCTCAAGAAGCTCGATGAGCTTGCAGAGAATTTCCAGAAACTACAGGGAAACTACAATGAACTCACTGCAAACTATGTCAGCATGAAAAAGGAAATAGAAACTATTCACAAGGGCCAAGAGGAAATGAAGAATACAATATCTGAACCGAAGAATACAATAGAAGGAATCAAAAGGAAGCTCGATGACGCAGAGGATCGGATCAGCGAGCTGGAGGACAAGGTTGAAAAAAGCAACCAAAAAGAGCAAGAACAGGAAAAGAGGCTCAGAAAGAATGAAGAGGTATTAAGGGAAATGCAGGACAACATGAAACGTAATAATATTCGTATAATAGGGATACCAGGAGAGGAAGAGCAGCAAGGGATGGAAAACCTGTTAGAAAAAGTAA